>SDVV010038383.1:0-10740 GCA_016164225.1 Gammarus roeselii
CTAACAATAGGGTTTGGAGAGGCGTGTGCCTCTCCTCCCCCCGCTCGTCTTGCAGTCTTCGAGGAAAGGTTTTTACAGAGAACGGGATTTCTAGCCCCTTCGCTCCGCCCCGTTTTGTCGTCTCCGACACGCTGGGGGTTGCGGTAGCGCGATTCTACTCCCGGCTACGGGGCGCCCCTTTAGTCGCCTTCAACGACACGCGGTGGATACGGTAGCACGATTTTAAAGCCCAGACTACAAGGCAGCCATATATACAAGGGTATATATGGCTAGCAGGCATTTTGTGCACATTGCCGGCCATGTTGCCACTGGGTAAATTTATGTTTTTCCCTGTTCGCCCAGAATTGCTATGAATTTCGGCGCGTCGCGTCATGAGTAAGTGATTTGATATGGGGTGGTGTGGATGTTTCGTGGTTTGATCCATTTTGCTAGGGAAACGTTGGTGACGCCGTAATCCTTTGCTAGACCTGCTGCAAAAGCATTTAGGTCAGTTTTGGGAGTGTAATTGGAAGTGTATAAAATTAGTCTTGTAGCATTGAAGAACGGATGTATTTCGACAGTTACTTTGTGTTTGTCTAGTTTGTTAATCCTTTGTATAGCGTCGCTTTGCTCGATATTTACGACGTGGGCCAGATACTTCTTTCCCTGTCGGTTTATGTTTATCGGTCAGCCTCCCAGTTGTTTGGAGAGCAAGTTCATCATGGTTAATGGGTTCATTGAGGTGCAACTTTGTTTGCACCGCGATCTACCGCGATCTCTCCTGGGTGGGAGGGTCAGCCTGGGGGGAGCGAATCGCGGTCGCAGCCTCTCGTCGCCCGACTTTGTGCTCCGTTTGGCATTGCAGGATCTCTCTCTCAATCTTGTTCTGGGGGCAGTCTTTGTGTCCCGTAGGGTGGCCGTTTACTTTGCAGTAAAAGCAGTGAGATTCTTCGGATGGGCACGACAAGGAATCGTCCCGTTTACCGTGGTCGTCTTTAGAGCAGTGTGAGCATCTTTGCTTACCGTGGCAATCTCTCCTCGTGTGTTCGTATTTCTGGCATTCATCGCATCGGACGCCTTTCGAAGGGTGTAACCTTGTTTTGTCGTCAAAGAAAGGTATGTCTATGTAGTAAAGTGGGTGGGCCAATGGAATTTATGCAGAAGGGCCGTGGTGCTGTTTCTTTTTGGTTTGATTTTTGGCGCGATTTTTGCTTCAAGTATACATTCCTCGTATTGGACAAGTCTGGTGATGAACTCGTCGGCTTCATCACTCGGGAGACCCTCGATGTAAATCAGGCCTGAACTCATGGAAAAGGTTGGGTGTGGTATGATTTTGCAAGGCTTTTTGCATATTCTGTTTGTGGAGAGTATAGTGTCACTTTGAAGTTTTGTGTCTACTTTAATGGTGAAGCTATCGTTGAGAATTGGACGGCCAGTCATGGAGCCTAGTTCTTCTCGTAGTTTATAAGTGTTCGGGGAATTTAGGGCCGTTGATGAATAGGTTGTGGTCATGAAATTGAATGTATTGTCTCCTCTTTACGTTTTTTGGCATTCGGGCGTTATAAATTTTGGCTGGGAGGAGAGCGATGTTATCAGCGAGGTCAGAGGCGGAAGCACACGAATAGGTTACGGGTTCCGTGGCCTCTATTCTTCTCATCAGCTCATCCAGTCGGGTATTCATAGTTGCAAAAAGGTTCTCTAGTTTAGCGAGACGTTCAACGACTTCTCTGGAGGGCGCCGAGCAGTCTTCTGTCTCCAGCTCGGGAAGGCCCATCATTTTGTTTATCCTGCCCAGGAAATTCTTCATTCCGATCATATTTGCGTTCAGCATCGATTAGATTAGATTAGAGTGACAAGGCTTTCTAGCGCGCTGGAGCCATCGTCCTTCTGGCGCCAAATGTTAAATTAGCAGACAGTGCTGCATCAAGTTAGTCCTTGTTTTTCTTCCATATATGTTCCCGTTAGGTTTACTACTCCTCAAAGTCAAAGTACTGGTACCACAGGAGGTACAGGAACTCCTAAGGTGCTGAAGCCATATGGTCCCAGCACTCCCCGGATGGCAGTGAGGAGGTACACCACACTACCTACCCTGCTTCAGAGCCCTAAGGATCCGCAGTAGTCCTTAAGGTGCCGGGCTACGCGCTCCAACACCTGCTGAGGGGGAAGATGAAGAAGAGATAGAAAACGGGGATCCCAATGCATGAGATCTACACAAGGTGTAGGGAATTTTACGCATGAGAACAGCAAGAATGGAAGGAAGAAGAAGGAATAGTTGCAGAAAAAGGTTGCATGAAAAAAAGAGCGCAACTTGGCAGTTATTTGCCACCCGAAAGGAGAAAAGTTAGAACCGATAATTGTATATTTGACTGTGCGTGTCTGTGTGCGTGCGTGTGTATGTTTGTTTGAATGTTTGTGTGCAACGACTATTAGGAGAGTTGTTAAGGAGTCTGAGACAAGTTTAAGGAAATTTGAAATGAACATAAGATGCAAATGAAGTAAATAAAAGTTAAGCAAATCAGGATGGGGGAGAAAAGAAGAGATAGTGAAGGGTGAAGAAGAGGGGAGTCTGAAGGGAAATAAGGGTGTTCACCCCCCCGGTTGAGCGGTGACTCCGTGCGGCCCATGAACCTAACAGATGCCTAGGGGGGGTTCAGCTCCGGCAAGCGTTCATTTGTGTCATCGACAGCGACCAGAGTCAGGTCTCCTGTCAATGAGGAACCAATGAGGGGTTCGTCATTATTTTTCGCAGACAGGTTTGAGTGAGACGCTCTGGAGGGGCCGTCAGCCCCTCTCCGATAGGGCATGGTCTTGCCCATTGTTTGATCCCCGGCTTCTACCCGGGATTCTGGGTAATGAAGGTGGGGCCTTCTTTACATACAACTTGAAGTGTATATAAGTATATTTATATACGTTCTTAAAATTAACTTAAATATAGTCTTATAACTAGACTTGAAGTAATTTTTTTTTTTATAAACTCTTTTTGTAAAGTTTTTTTAATATAAACTTTTATGTACGTTCATTTTCTTTTATTTTCAAACCCCGGTGTCAGTGGGGGGCTCACCTCTTTGTGCACCAAGGAGGGGGGGAGGATGAAGCTACAAACTGAAAGGGATGGACGGTGGAGAGATCTTCTAACTCAAAACGTATTTACACAAAGGGACAACTGAAATTTGGTGGTTAACGAGGAGACGTGGGAAGGCGGGTGAGCCTGGGATACCCCCAGGGGGTATCTCTCTGAGGTGCCTTATTGCTCTCGCTCCAAAGACATGATAGTCGATCTCTCCAATTAAGTTGAAAACTTCAACCTTTGCGAGACTATATTCGATCTCGGAGCGATATTTGGCTTGGAGTGGTGATCGGCTCTTTTTTTTTGATACAGCAAAAAATAAGTTTCTATACCCTAAAAATTTGCAAACTTGGAGCTTAGACGCAAAGAACAGTATGCGAACTCATTTGTCACTCATTGGTTACGATACTGCCTCTGCACAAAGTTGTGCATCTTCATCTTAAGAAAGCCCCTTAAATTCCAAGTGCGGCCCCCTATCCCGGAAGTGCTATCCCCCTCATCCCAGGTGCGTCCTCCTCATCCCAAGTGCAACCCTCTCATTCCAATTGCGTTCCTCTCGTCCTAAGACCCGCTCGTTCTAGAAGCATCATCATCCTTATTTTAGGATGATCCTCCACCTCTATCTTGTTCCAGAGGTACCCAGCTTTTATCTTGTCCCTGAGGTGCTCCTACTCTAATTTTGTCATTGAAGGACCCGCACTATCTTGTCCTCGAGGTGCCCTCACCTACATCTTGTACCCGAGTGACTCGGCCTTTGTCTTGTTCTTAAGGTGCCCATCTTTATCGTGTACTTCAGGTGCCCCTACCCCCATCTGGCTCTAGTTGCACATAGTTTTATCTTGCCCCTGAAGTGTTCCAACTACTATAGATCTTTTCACCAAGGTGATCACAGCCTAATTTCGTCCCCGCGGACCCCTCACCATCATGTACTTGAGATGTCCTCACATATATCCTGTCTCTGTAGTAACCCCGCTTTCATCTTGTCTCTGAGGTGCTCCTCTTCTTGATCTAGTGTCAAAGGTGACTTCACCTTTATCATGTCCTAGAAGTGACCCCACCTATATTTTGTACCAGAGTGACCTCACCCTCATCTTGTGCCAGAGGTGACCCCACATTTATCTTGTCCCTGAGGTGCTCTACCTTTATCCTACCATGAAAGTTGCCCATTTTTTTATTTGTTCCTGAGGTCCCCTCGCCTTCATCTTATTCCTGAGATGCCCCCATCTCAGCGTCCATGGCCTCTTCTCCCTTGCCCCACCTGCATCTTGTCTCGTGGTGCTCTGACCTTTATTTTGTTTCTGAGGTGCCCTCCCACCCCCGTCAGCGTCGTCAGCAGCTCCGCCACATCCTCGACGAGGCTCGTCACGTCCTGACTCTTGAGACGGAGTAGCGCTGGCAGCTCCTCTGAGCCACTGCCTGCCAGCACACTGGCGGCAGTTAGTTCCTGCCAAACACGATACATTAAGAGACAGCAGATCTGGCAGCTCCTCTGAGCCGCTCCCTACTTGCACATTGCCAGCAGTCAGCTCTTGCGAACCGCAACGCTGACACCTTCTTTCCACACATGAAAAGGACAGCGGGGCTTGCAGCTCCCTGCCAGCATTCAGCTCAAGCCAACACATCACATTAAAGGACAGCAGCGCTGGCAGCTCATTGGAGCCGCTCCTTGCCAGCAGTCAGCTTCTGCCAATACAACACATTGAGGGACAGCAGCGCTGGCAGCATATTGGAGCCGCTCCTTGCCAGCAGTCAGCTCTTGCCAACACAACACAATAAAGGACAGCGGCGCTGGCAGCTCCCTGCCAGCAGTCAGCTCAAGCCAACACAACACATTGAAAGACAGCAGCGCTGGCAGCATATTGGAGCCGCTCCTTGCCAGCAGTCAGCTCTTGCCAACACAACACAATAAAGGACAGCGGCGCTGGCAGCTCCCTGCCAGCAGTCAGCTCAAGCCAACACAACACATTGAAAGACAGCAGCGCTGGCAGCATATTGGAGCCGCTCCTTGCCAGCAGTCAGCTCTTGCCAACACAACACAATAAAGGACAGCGGCGCTGGCAGCTCCCTGCCAGCAGTCAGCTCAAGCCAACACAACACATTGAAAGACAGCAGCGCTGGCAGCATATTGGAGCCGCTCCTTGCCAGCAGTCAGCTCTTGCCAACACAACACAATAAAGGACAGCGGCGCTGGCAGCTCCCTGCCAGCAGTCAGCTCAAGCCAACACAACACATTGAAAGACAGCAGCGCTGGCAGCTTATTGGGGCCGCTCTCTGCCAGCAGTCAGCTCTGCCAACACAACACATCAAGGAACAGCATCAAAGGCAGCTATTCTGAGCCACGCCCTGCCAGCAGTTAGTGAAAACCTATACAATACGTTGACGACAGCAGCTCTTCTGGACCGCCTAAGGCCAACACAATGACAACAGGCAGTTCCAGCCAATACAAAATTTTAGGAGACATCAGTGCTGGCAGTTCCCCTGAGTTGTTCCCTGCTCACTGTCAGCTCCTGCCAACACAGGAGCGCATTCGAGAAGTCTTACTGTATTCAACAATAAGACTTCTCGAATGCGCCACTTCCCCGATGGTGTCCTACATGGATCTGTGCTAGCCCACTACCTTTTCGATGCCTTTATGCACGACCTGTCCATTTCCAACAGAACCTAAAACATACATTAGTTCATAGGCTGACGATCTCACAATAATCACAGAACACCACAAACACGATACTACAGCTGTACCTCTCCAGCAGTACTCAAACTCCCTTGAAGTCTGGTTGCTAGACAACAGAGAGAAAGTGTCCGCAAGCAATTTGTCTCTCACACTTTTGACTCCGGATAACAGTGAACACCGCATCCACCCCATGTCACGCTCAACAACACCCCCGTACACCAAAGCCCCCCGACAACTATCCTTGGAGTAACTTATGACACGTGGATGACATTCAAGTCTAACACAATCAACAGCAGCGTCAAAATAAGGCCCAGACTGATTGTGTCTAGTGCACTCACTACAACCTCTTACGGTCACTCAAATGATTCGATCACAACACTATACAAAATATTCATCAGGCCCGTAATCTCCTACGCAAACACCGCTTGGTCCTCGGACCTTGCACCCACACATATTAACACCCTGCAAAGGATACAGAACACGGTTTTGCGCATCACAGCAGGCTGTTCACAGACCGCACCCTTTCCACACTTTCATGAAGAAACCAAGGTCCTCCCTCTCAAGCATCATCTTAATATGAGAGGGACCCAATTCTTCAACAAGATTTCAGACCAGGCACACCTATGTCACAACCTACTGAAACCTTGTTCAACCAACCGACCCAACCGACAACTACATAACACACTGGCAACACACTTCGGGTCCCTTTACGAGACCATTCTTGAACCTACAGATAACACATCTATGCACAAAGACAGACACACTTCACAGCTCTTGCATTAGATGAACACAGAGTTAACACGACCTTGCAGAGTCACCCGCCTGGGATCCTGGACGTTGAGGAGTTCGGGTTAACCAAGGGAGATAGGGTTATTGTCTTCTTACACTTGTAAACACTTGTAAGCTTTTCGAGGGTGCGGTGCGGGCACTACTCGGCCGTACAGTCATACCAGCATAGGCTGGGAAATGTCCCTTCCGATCTCTGCTTGCGGTGCCAGGGTTCACCAGATACGATCGAGCACGTAATAACGTGGTGCCTAACCACTGCACCCGGCAGGCTCCATCATAACATCATGTCGGTGCATGACCTATGGGAGCACCCGCGCGTCAGCATCAGCTACCTCAAGGGTGCAGGCTTAATATAGGGCATGTCAACTGCGGTAGCACCACCAACTCGCACACGTGGGTGGGTTCCTGGGAAGAGCTGTGCGATGAACGTGGCTCCTCCGTCATAGGGGGAGTTGGGGTTGAGCAACAACAACAACAACCAACACCACACAAAACATCAAGGAACAGCTCTCTGACTCATTCACTACCAGCAGTGATCTCCTGTGATTCAAGCCATACACAAACGGCATCAGCACCAAGATCATAAACAGACAGCGTACTCCGTGCACTTACAGCAACTACCAGCGGTACCGCCGTCCTGAGAGAGAACCTGCCATCCAGCGAGGGACCCTGCCGACCAGCGAGGGACCCTGCCGACCAGCGAGGGACCTTTCCGTCAAGCGAGAAATCCTGCCGTCCAGCAAGGGACCTTGCCGTCAAGCGAGGGATCCTGCCGTCCAGCAAGGGACCTTGCCGTCAAGCGAGGACCTGCCGTCCAACGAAGGACCCTGCCGTCAAGTGAGGGATCTGCCATCCAACGAGAGACCCTGCGGTCCAGCAAGGAACCCTGCCGTCCTTCGAGGGCCCCAGCTATCCAGCGAAGGGCCCAGCTATCCAGCGAGGAACCCTGCCATCCACCAAAGGGCCCTGTCAAACAGCAAGGGATCCTACAGTCTAGCGATGGACCCCCCCTGCCTTCTTGTGAAGAAGCCAACGAGTGTCGGGCGTATGATCACAAGATGACCTGTAAGCAGTGGTGGCACCGTTCGGGGTTCAACCCCAGCGAGTAACTCAACCCAGCCCCCCTCACCTCCTTCTTCACGTCATCAATGACGTCGACGTGGGCCCAGCTAGTGCGCTGCCCGAGCCTCTGGCCCACCGACTAAACACCAGGCCCCAGAACCGTAAACATTTTCCTTACAGGGAAGTAAACAAACCGCGGTGTTCTTTCCCCTGCATCGAGACGGTCAGAAGCAAACAGAACGGAAACAAAACCACAAAAAAAAAATATCTGACACTTAAAACAATTACAAATGAACTGAAAAGGCATTAATCAGAAGCAAACAGAACTGAAACACTACCACAAGAAACCCAAACCAATATCTCACACTTAAATCAATTACAAATGAACTCAAAAGGCATTGGTCAGAAGCAAACAGAACTGAAACACTACCACACCGACCTGCTAAATTTGATTTGATTTGATCCTCAGTTCCACCAGAGCCTCAACGCAAGTCATAATAGGCTCCCCTGTAGGATTCGATGATCATTGATTCCAGTAGGCTCGCACGCCTAAGTGTGCAAGGAAAAAACAAAACAACGCTTTTACCGTTAGAAAAAATGTGAAAATTTTAGCAATGTCAGACGCACGCTGGTGGGCAAAAGAAAAACGCTTACTCGAAACGGACCTCCGCTTCCAATCCTTTAGAACTTAAAGAGTAATATGTACGCACCCCAGTGCGTACAGGTAGCATCGTCGAGATTAGTACAATGTCTGTGGCTACACGGGCAAATTCAGCTCCGACAGCAACGCAACACAATGTTTACAGCTATGCGGTCTATTTTATTTTTAGTACATTTTATTTATTCAAGCAAGATAAAGACTCCGACAGAACGACTCCTCGCCTCCAACCACTCAGAACTCCAAGAATAACATGCACGCGCGACAGTGCGCACAGACAGCATCGTCGAAATTGGTACAAGGTCTATGGCTTCACGGATTAGATTGACTCCAACCGCAATGCGTCACAAGGTTTTATAGCTGAGCAGTCCAGGCCAGCCCCAGAAACTGCATATGGTCCGTGCACGCGCGAGCAAGCACAGACTGAAGAAAAAATACCCATTCACAAAATCACAAACAGGAACTCCCGCACAAGTACATCAGCGTAATAATTTTGTGGATCGTGAAAAAGAAAGTAAGAGCAGGTTCGTCATGGGCAGAAAAACTGCTCAGATAATTGATTTCGCAGTGATTGTTCAAGGGGATAGAAAGGGGGGGCATTGGTCCCTTGGGTCCCAAAAGAGCCCGATGAACCCTGAAGGGTAACCCAAGTCCCCCGGGTCTTCCCGAGCTCCCCTAGTCACCCGAGACCCCTCGTCTCAGCTCATCTCGGCTTGTCTCGAATCATTTCGGCCAGTTTCGGCTCGTCGCGATCAACTCGACTCGCCTCGACATGTTTCGACTGATCTCGACACACCTCGACCAGCCTCGACGCGGCTCGTCCCCTCTGCGGTAGTGTCGGCACATGATTACTAAGCCTGACAGGCTTAGTCATCAAATGGTGTCGGCACGTGAACCCTGGGGACGCCTAAAACATGCCGCACCATCAACCTGACAGGCTTAGTCATCAAATGGTGTCGGCAAGAGACCTCTGGGGACGCCTACAACATGCCGCACCATCATCCTGACAGGCTTAGTCATCAAATGGTGTCGGCACGTGACCTCTGGGGACGCCTACAACACGCCGCACCATCAACCTGACAGGCTTAGTCATCAAATGGTGTCGGCAAGAGACCTCTGGGGACGCCTACAACATGCCGCACCATCATCCTGACAGGCTTAGTCATCAAATGGTGTCGGCACGTGACCTCTGGGGACGCCTACAACACGCCGCACCATCAACCTGACAGGCTTAGTCATCAAATGGTGTCGGCAAGAGACCTCTGGGGACGCCTACAACATGCCGCACCATCATCCTGACAGGCTTAGTCATCAAATGGTGTCGGCACGTGACCTCTGGGGACGCCTACAACATGCCGCACCATCAACCTGACAGGCTTAGTCATCAAATGGTGTCGGCACGAGACCTCTGGAGACGCACACACTATGGATTAGGATTTCTCCAGCTCCAGAGCAAAATAAGATCTTGTACTGCCTTTGAGTCTTGCCACGCGCGTGTCTTGCACGTCGGACAATTCGGACTGAACAACGCCACTAACCCACGCGTCCACTGCCTTGGTTAGCCAAAGGCAAAGCTACCAAAAAGAAGGCCCTCTTACCGCACACGCTCATCTTAGAATGTCCACGTCCCTGTCCCCATCAGCAGCCGCTCCCTTGTTCCTCAGCAGCCGCCTCACCTGCTCGTCCCTCAGCAGTCGCCTTACCTGTTCGTCCATCAGCAGTTGCCTCACCTGCTCGTTCCTCAGCAGTCGCCTCACCTGCGAGTCCCTCAGCAGTCGCCTCACCTGCGAGTCCCTCAACAGTCGCCTCACCTGCGAGTCCCTCAACAGTCGCCTCACCTGCGAGTCCCTCAGCAGTCGCCTCACCAGCTCGTCCCTCAGCAGTCACCTCACCTGTTCGTCCCTCAGCAGTCGCCTCACCTGCTCGTCCCTCGGTAGCCGCCTCAGTTGCTCGTTTCTTAGCAGTCGCCTCGCCTGCTCGTTCTCGGCAGTTACCTCACCTGCTTGTCCTCAGCAGTCGCCTTACCTGCTCGTACTCAGCAGTCGCCTTACCTGCTCGTACTCAGCAGTTGCCTCATTTCTCGTCTTCAGCAGTCGCTTCACCTGCTCGTCCCTCAGCAGCCACCTCACCTGCTCGTACCTCAGCAGTTGCCCCACCTGCTCGTTCCTCAGCGGTCGCCTCACCTGCGAGTCCCTCAGCAGCCGCCTCACCTGCTCGTCCCTCAGCAGTCGCCTCACCTGCTCTTCCCTTAGCAGTCGCCTCACTTGCTCGTCCCTCGGCAGCCGTCTCAGTTGCTTGTTCCTCAGCAGTCGCTTCACCTGCTCGTCCTCGGCAATCGCCTCACCTGCTCGTCCCTCAGCAATCGCCTCACCTGCTCGTCCCTCAGCAGTCGCCTCACCTGCTCGTCCTCAGCAGTCGCCTCACCTGCTCGTCCTCAGCAGTCGCCTCACCTGCTCGTCCTCAGCAGTCGCCTCACCTGCTCGTCCTCAGCAGTCGCCTCACCTGCTCGTCCTC
>SDVV010038384.1:0-10739 GCA_016164225.1 Gammarus roeselii
ATACATACATACATACATACATACATACATACATACATACATACATACATACATACATACATACATACATACATACATACATACATACATACATACATACATACATACATACATACATACATACATACATACATACATACATACATGCATACACAGATGATGATCAAGGCGAGCGATGATAGGCCTAATGTTCTGCAAAAAAAAACATGCAATGGCATTATAATAGCTTGCTGTATGCCGAGATTGGAGTCAGAGTTACGTTGAGTGTAGGAGGAGCAGGATGACTCATCCTCAATTAGACAACAATGAATGTTCAGGTGGCATAAATCAGTTTACGTATTCTGGGAGAAGAAATCTCCGAAGATGATATGAGTCGGATCGAACATGTATTGACTGGTATTGAAAATATCAGTTATCTCAGAATGGATGAAACAAGAATAAATAGGGTGCGAGATAACATTCATACATGGATGAAGGAAAAAGAAAGTCGGCTTTGGGCAACTAACGTCGACGAGTTACAGTCGTTTGTAACAAAGGTCAAGGGGAATAAGACGGCAAATCTTGAAATTGATATGCTCCAAGTGGAAAATCATCGTCATGATTGTGATAAAGCTGAGGTTGTGGAATACGAATTTTACCTAGGAACAAAAGAAAATCTGGAACATATGCAACAATTCCACAATGATGAACATCAGAATGACTTTGAATTAGAGAAGTTTCGTATAGTTAATGTTCAAGAAGAAGAAGAATTTTGTTTGTAGAACAGAACAGCCTCCGGTGTTTGCATCAAAGATATGCTGGAGTAAATGAAGTATTGTGAGAGGAAACTGAAACATCGTGATGATGTTTATGGTTATACGTACGAACCATGCTGTGATCAAAAAAACGAAGTTGATGGTATCGATAAATTCAGCAGGACATGGTATGAAACGAAACTCAGAATGTCGCCCAAGACAAATTTAAAAGTTGTCTACAACCTACCGTGGGGGTGAATGTTTTATAAGTGTTACAGATTCGTAGAATATAAATCAGAGTCCGATCAGATCTGGCTCAGTCAAGATTGTGATTCTGTTGTGGAAGGATGAGCTGTTGCTCGAGACGTCGTTTGTTCAAAAGAAATGGGGTAACGGGGCTTGTGATCTGTGCAAAAAAATAATAATAAACATAAATCAACGGGTAACGTGTGCAGACATCTGAAACAAAGTCATCGTCAAGAATATGTAAATTGTAGGAAAGAAAAGGCAAGTCAGCCTTGTAAGTCGTCAAAGAATGTAGTGTCAGGAGATATTGAAGTGAATGTGGTAAACCTAGTATGAGACGAGTTGTTCGTTTGTGTGAAACTGATACAAATATGAAATACATGTAACATTCAAACCATCCAAGATTGAAGATCTGGTCTCTCTGCTAACTAATATGGGTCGAGAGTGACCACGGAGTAGAAAGAATTAGGTGAAAGTTTTATAAAGAATCGTGCGGAGGCGTTCATATGTGTATATCAATGACTGAATACCATACATAAGGTTAGGTTAGGTTAGGTTTTTGATAGGTGTGAATAACATGTGAAGTGAATTAGAATTTTGTGATCAAAATGTGGAGTCAAGTGGAGATATTTATTATTAATTTATCCTAGAACATATGTAAGCATGAAAATTCGCTCGATAATACATTATTCTTGGATAGAATATGTTAGGTTAGGATGATTAGATCTATCAACCTAACATGACGTGAAGTTGATCCACATTGTATATCTTGTTACATAAGCAGGGGATGTTGTTCTGATGGAAAAATGCTACAAATGTTCACCGCCCTTGTATATTCGTACAAATGTTTGTAAGTGTCTACATTGTGTGTGATTTAAAAAAATGCAGAGAAAAAATAAAATCATATGGAGGTATTTGATATGAATATATAATTAATCGATGGATAAGTATCATACGTAAGCAGGAAATCTCGAACGATGACATATAATTCTTGGTTAAGTTGGTTAGGTTCGGTTGCCTAGATATTAATGCATCTGGTAGTGTATGGTAACCCTCTTTGCATATAATGTGTGTAAATGCCTACATGGTGTCGACAAATGTGCCGACACAGTGACATTAACGACCCTGTATATATGCATTGTGTCGACACGTGTGCCGACCCAGTGACGCTAACGACCTTGAATATATGCATTGTGTCGACACATATGCCGACACGATAACGCTAACGACCTTGTATATATGCATTGTGTCGACACATGTGCCGACACTGTGACGTTAACGCCCCAGTATATGCATGCAAAAGTATGTATAAAACTGGACTCAGATTTGTACTCATTCAGTTAACGGAGTGCTTTCGGTGAAGAAGGATGTCGCCAAGTTCGATATGGAAATATTTTATCAGAAAAGAAAATATGGGAGTATGTGTTATTTGCAGTGTGGAGATAATACTATGCAAATCAAGCTCCACTTTTTGGTTCTGGCGTCATCTCAATGAACACCATTATATACAGTATGATAGTCTTAAAAAGAACGAGGAAAAACATACTCTATGGATGAAACGGGTGTATTAACAGAACATAATAAAACCTTACATGGGTTTCCGAAATAATGATATAGACAGTGTTCAATAGGGTGCGATCAATAAAAAATGAGCAATGCCACTAACATTTAAACGTAGAGCGTACAAAGATTGGATGAAATGGGGGGCATATCTCCAAACCTTAGACGAAATGGAACATAATGAAAATATGGGGAAAACGTGGGATACTTAAGGTGGAATGGATACCAGTGACAATGATATTGAAATGTGAGATAGTGATACCGAGGAGATGTCATGTGAAGAAAAACCTGCTACAGTTGAAGGAAACCGAATTATCAAATGGGGTAATGAAATGGTATCAAGTAAACGAAGTGTAAAATTGTACAATAAAATAAAATGTATATCTGACTTTGTTTCGAAACTGTTGGTAGTGAGACATGGAGAGAGAAAATCATGCCTCAAACATTTGAGTGCTAGGAGAATCATGCATATTTCGGAGCTGTGCAGGAATATAGTGAATGGTAATGTTGGCGCCAGTAAGAAAAAACCCTAAAATATTCGAAGTCATAAACATTCAACTGTAATAGAAAAACTAGCGTCGAGAAAAAGCTCGCCGAAGACTAAAACAAAGTTTTGATTACAAGGACAGGTTATAAAGTGATGCTTACACTACTCCTAAAGGTATCCGTCTATCTAAAATGTGTACTAAGGGCAGCAGTGTAGAAGAACCCAATAAACCAAAGAAAAAACACACCAGATGATAAATCGTACAACGATATGATGAGTTGACTGCTCAAGGAGAGAAATGATGCTTATCATAGATAAAGAACCCTTCGATTGTATTTGATAGCGCAGATCAAGACAAGACCAGAGAGGGAAGTCGAAGTCAATACGTACGTTTCGTACAGTTGTTCCCTACGAATTTTCAGCGTGAATAGTTATGTTCTCGTATATATATATATTAGTGTCAATTTTTTTTTACCAATTTAAATATATCATATAAATCTTTGTTTGCAAACTCCTGAATTTAACTCGAATGACTAGAATTGGAATGCATATATGCAACATAACTTTCAATGAATTGCAATATAGAATGGGTAGCATTGAAACGCGATAGATATTGTGCCAGTTCAAAGGTATGTCCGATATTGAGGCGGGAGTGTGGCAAGCTCTTATGTCCGAATACATGGTCTTCTCCAACTACCCCAAAAATCACCCCTTGTACGATGAAGAAATTGCAGATATGCAACATAACTTGCGATGGATTGCAATACAGAATAGCTAGCATTGAAATGCGATAGATATTATTCAAGTTCAATGTTGTAACCGATATTGAGGCGGTAGTGCGGCAAGCTCCTCTGGCTGAATACATGGTCTTCTCTACTACCCCCAAAATCACCACTTGTACGATAAAAAAATTGCAGCTATGCAACATGACTTACAATGAATTGCAATACAGATAAGCTAGCATTGAAATGCGATAAATATTATACAATTGAAATTGCGCCCAGACCCCTAAGGTATCATAGATATATATCTCATCAGCTCCAAACAGAAATTAAAGCAAAAGTCTACAGCTTCTTTCATGATACACTGAAACCACGCTACGGTGACAACGTCTCGCTCATCTACTCGGACACAGACTCATTGCTGCTTCAGTTCAAAGGTTGATCGATATTGAGGCGGAAGTGCGGCAAGCTCCTCTGGCTGAATACATGTACTTTTCCAATTACCCGAAAAAAATCATCCCTTGTGTGATGAAACGAAGAAAGAACAGATGGGACTGCTGAAAGCGAGACTGCCGATGACTACCAGAGTGATATCATCTGCTTACAACCAAAGTGTAACAGCATGTTGCTCGAGTCCGACACAAAATCAGTTGCTAAGGGTGTAAATTACTAGACACAAGCCAAAATCTGACATGAATAGTACAGAGACATACACAAAAAAAAATACACACACTTTGAGACCAACACAACATTCACGCGCAAGCATGCCAGCTTCAAACTGTACGCACTATTAAGAATTGCCTAAGTAAATTTGAAAATAAACGATATTATATCGATGCGTGCACAACTTTTGCCTATGGGGTTCGAGCTATTCCCAAAAAATTCATTGAAGTATGGTTTGTACACTAAATATACAATAAAGTAACAACAAGACCAAATTCGTTACAAATGGAATCTTCTATATCTATAATATCCACGTCAAACATTGTACCAAGATTTAGGAAGATAAATAAAACACTAAAAATATATTGTATAAAAAATACCCAATACCTTGCATCGAATATGTAAATTGTACAGAGCATTACAAAACTAAAAGACACATACTAAAACGGTCAAGATATAATAAAAGAAAAAGAACGATGGAATAACCGACAAATTATGCCTCAAATAGTGTGCTACATGGACGATGCAAACCAAAAATATCCTAAAAAATCCTAAAACTGGATGAAATACATATTTAAAATTCCAAAAAACCCTACAAATTCAACAAAAATCCACAGATCATTACTAAGTATACGTAACACAATATAATAACTCACAATACATCCATATTGTTCAGCTACTCTTGCTATTAGAACACCGCGTCAATGGAACCCTGATATATCTGGTTCAAAACGGGATAATGCGTTATGGAGAAGATAGGATCTCGTAACGAATCTGCTGTATCAATCCAAAATACAAACATCAACTTGCCAACTACCAGACTAATAAACCGTACTTTTCCTTCCTATAGGTATTATATACACATGAAATAAATAGATCAATACCAATATCAAGAAAAAAATGAACCGCTATGAATGAGTCAATTACCCTCATGGGTGATTTTCTTTTTGAAGGAATGTTTCATTCACCTGGTTATTTTTGTATCATCATCTGTGTCCGACACCTCAATGCCAGAGCAATCGAAACAAGGAGTTACTGCCAGTGTAAATAAAACAGAGCGTAAAGGTCTTGAAAAAACAAATGCAGAAAATAACATTAACTCAAATGAATCTATACCACGTGTAAATTGATTAACAGCTAACGACGTAGAAATGATACCAAGGTTGAAAAATTCATCATGAACGTATCCGAAAAGTGTGGGATTTTTAATCTATAATACTGCATGTAAATTATTATTTAACTGTGGGATTTATTATAAATGAAAAATAATCTTATAAATGTATGTCATCGATTCCCCTAAACATTCAGAGAAACAACATTGAAAATGCAAATATGCAACATGACATGTGATGGAATTGCAATATTGTATGCCCAGCATTGAAATGCAAATACCTATTTGTAAATAAAAATGCATAACCTATTACCAACGAATAATATGGAAGCTATCCTTCCGTCCGAATGAGTCATCTCCATTCCTTTGTGCCGCTCACCTTCCGCTACCCTCCGTGCCGCACGCCTCCCGCCGCTGACTCCGGTCAACCCTTGCCCCACAGCTAATTATGCCCTATCTTATTCCTTCACTTGCGTTTCCGGAACATATTAACTACTCCAAATGCTAGAACTGCTGTCAGATTCTCTTACGACTTGTCCACGGCGGTTCAACGTGGAATGAAACTGTGACAATCTCAGATCAACATCGTAAATTTGGTGGTTTTCCCTTCAGGTGCCGATTTGAGTTGTTTCGAGTATCACCGTTATATCTTTTTTCCTTCTACAAACGTTCCCTTTTTATGATCCATTACAACAGAAAATCCACAGACACATGATGTTCTCTTATATATAGACGTTCTACTTCAGAACTAATCTTCTTACTATCAAAAGGCAACCCAGTTTGGACCAAAAGCCCTGTTGTTGTCCTACACTAGAAAACACTTATGAACACATGAAAGCATTTTTAAATATAATTAGTTCTCATATGTCAAAGACAAAGCCCACTGAACATGCGTCCAAATGTGGGTCAGCGTCTTCATTAATGGTTAGTTTGATGTTTATTTCATGTTTTCTATGTTCAATTATTTCGCTATAAATCATTTCACTACATTTTGACTTTATTTCTAACGGGGCATGCGTTCAAAATGGTAAATGCTTCTTTCGATTTCTCTTTTGAGATCAATTAGCTGATGCCATTTCCGATTTGTACCATCTAAATATTATAGGTGGTAAAACAACGGACAATGATCGTTGTTCGACATGGTTAGACAACAGAAGGAATAAAATTAGGCCGATGTAATTTAAGTACGACATAAGAACAATATTCAAACAGATATTCCTCTATTTTGTTGGAACGTAAATTTATAAATCCGTTAAACTAACAGAGTATTGTGTTGCACCAGAAAAGTGTTACACCAGAACATTTCCTCTTGAACAAAGGAGAAATTTGAAATTTCCAACGACTGATATTCTGACGGGCAATTATTTAAAGTTATCTGTTGTTTCACGTGTTGTTTATTTAACTATGAACAAATATTGCTGCCGAGAGATCGTGGACGCTTTATGCCACTGGGAGATGCCAAGCCCCTATTGAGATTGGACCAATTGCAGAGGTAATCAAAATAAAATGTAAAATTACCAATTAAATCCGACATAGTTCAGGAAGATCAACTCATAATTAGTAAATAGATATTGGAAATATGAATTAGGGACTAATGTGTATCCCGTTCATAATAGAGACGGACGATCAAGGCAATATGCACGTATTATATAACTTTGAAAATTCAATGTCACTAAACAGAGGAATCATTTTGGTTAATAATTCTTTTGACTGGACTAACGGGAACATGAACAAACGTGTTTAATACAAAGAAAATTTAGTTATAAATTATGTATGAAATTAAATAATTCAAACTGCTCAGTAATTTGATTTTCAATAAATTTTAGTCTGAATTGAGCTCACACTTACAGTATTCCTACAGTAAACATTTTCAAATCGCCATGCAAACATAACTGTATCTCCACAACAAATCCCCATGCAAACATGACTGTAAGAGTGTATCTCTACAACAAGGCTCCTAACGATTTTATTGTTCCAACGTCACTGATGTTCGAACATTGTAATAGAGGGTCAGGTGTTACAAAATCCTTTGCAATGGCACGGTATCATTGATTATCTGCGATTGTTGTTAATTAGATATCAACCAAAGGTAACAGGTATTCAACGCCTCAAGCAGTCGCAATGCTTGAACAAGAATAAACGCACTCCTGATTATATTGTTTATTGAGTTCTTTATTTTGCCCATGGCTGATATAAACGAAAAATAGTCATAAACGTACTGTAGTCTAAGGTTAATCATCACCGGAACAACAGTACAATCTTTTTTCTATTATTATTTCAATCAATAATGGGATTTGATTCAGAAATGATGTATGAACAATTAAGTTTAATGAATCCGGCACACGGTAATTGTATCTTAATTAGCAATGAGCGATCAATTGAAATCCTTAATTTCGGATGATCTTCAATGCTGTCATTTGAGTACGAACTTCAATTTGACCGTCGGCTGGCCTTTATTGCCGCCTGATAATTCCTGGCCACCTGCTCCCTCCCTATGAGGCATGACTGCAATTGCTTCAGTAATTAAGGAGAAGGCGACGCTAGACGAGATTAATAGCCCGAATAGAAAGACGTTAATTAGGGCTAGAAGGAACACTGAGCAGAACACTTCATTGCCCGGAAATGAACGAGCTGTCCAGTTTTCTCTCTCCATACAGCGGCCTGATCAAGATCATCACAGAGCGTTGGACGAGACTCTTGTCTGAATAGATTCAACCAATTGAAGAATGGGTAATTACAACTCGTTTTCATCAGTATAATCATAAATTGAATTGAAAATAGTTTGAAGTTACATAATTGAGATATTTTCCCTTCAATTTATCTCCCGAAAGTGATAGATGAGTCAATTTTCCATTCAACCCGAGTTGGTGAGGGTCTACTTCCTGCACACATGACGCCGAATGCACTACATGGAAGAAATAAACTTCCGCCAATGCTCCATTGACTTATTTAACTCTCAAATTGGTAATCAAATGTATTCAATGCAGATAGTTCACTATTCCTAGGAGTGAAGTAAAATAATCTGTTGGGATAATGTAAATTGTCGATTTAATTTTTGCTCCGGTTTCTTCGTTTATTAAAGATTAGGTCGTGTGCGCCAGTGTGGTAGGTATTGAATAATATACTTGGATAAATATGTTTAATTAATACATACTCCAAAATAATAATACATCTCCACCGTTGCCTCATTTGAAGTGTGACTCTCAGTCAACATTTTGAAGCAGTTTTATATTTTGGTATAACACATGAAGAATCCTCCATTTACGATCGACTAACGATCATTGTTTTCGTCTATTTCCTTTTCATACCGACCGGGCAACGGTGGAGAAGTTTGATGCGTCCCTCAAGCAACGAATATAAGGACAACTTATATTTGGTCAAATCTTTCAACTTAGCTCAGGGTAATGGCGCTCTACGTGACTGGAGCGGGCTTGTTTTAGATTGTGTAGTGAGGAATTTCGATTCGATCATTACACAATTAAGGATATAATCAAATTTTACTGATCAGTTGATCGATGAGTACCATTTATTTTAATTAATGCATACCTCAAGTGCTGATTATCATTAGCATTAAAATTGCTAAAATCATATAAATAAAATTGTACTCCTAAGTCGTAGGAGTAAGATTTAGGAGTAGGACTTTGGTACATGAGAGAATGGAGTTTGGAATTGTTTCTTTTAATGTTCCTGTGATTAACTTAGAAGTAGAACTTAGGAGTATGACTTAGAAATATGACTTAGGAGTAGGACTTAGGTACAACAGAGCATGGACACAGGAATCAGGAGCATGGGCAGATGTAGCAGACTTCCGAAGAGAAGGGAGGATGCTGCAAAGAAAAAATATGATGACGCCAACAAATAATCTGACTAACATCGAAAAGATTCTGAAGCCATTGGGAGGATACTGGGATTGTTATTTTGAATTCAATGAATCTCAAAACAGGGACAGAAACCAAGAAATGAAGGGGAAAATAAACAAAGGAAACCAAACCGAACTCCAACATAAAGCACAGGCATTGTAACATAAGCCAAAATAAAGGGAAAAATTACTTTTTAACGAATTGCAAGCAAATCAAAGTTTCACAAAGCAATAAACTCACTATCGATTGAACTTAAGAAATGCTATGTTCCATCTTAGGAACAAAACACAAAATTCGTTTTTTATATTTAAATCATCGGTAACATAATTAATTTAAGAAGCAATGCATAGCGGCCGTGAACAAAGCATTGAAATAAACTTGGCAAATAAATAAAGAGATATAAATCAATAATCGTCGAAATATCATGACAGCGCATATGACAGCTTAGCATGACTAATGCTTGTCAAACATGCAAAATAATAAATACCTTCAAGCAATTAAGTTTTAGTGTGACGGAGTAGAAGTCAGGCAAACACATCCAGCAGATCCAATGAAGAAACGTTCAATGCTCTAAGCACTCTTTAATACGGCTAGAACAAAAGCAATAATAAAAAGTCAAAAAGAAATTAATTAATGATGGTGCAAGCATAATTGAATAGATATTACATATCATTCAAGTCTCACAACATTATGTAGGTATATCATGGTGCTATTTATTACTTGCTTTCAGTGGATCTGTGGTAGAAAAAGAAGGTGAATGAAGTGCATGATAACCAAATAAAAGGATGAAAGGAATTGCAAGACAAGGATTGTGGTAAAAAAAAACACTTGCCCGGTAAAAACAGGAGAGTAGGGGAGGTAAGATAGGTAGGGTAGGTGAGTGAACTCAATGTGGCAAGCCAACAGCTATCAGTTATATTCCCTCAGGAACGAAACTAAACATGTTCTTGAATGAGACTGCCGACAGAGGATAATAATAATTATTGAGGGAAGGGCTTGCAAATGTAATGATGTAGCCCTTCGTTACAATAGGATGAAAACTTTGAGGCACTTCCATAATCAATATTGAATTCATTGTAATCGATCGAAAATGTCCCTGATTCGTCGTCACTTTCCAACTATGATGAGTACGATACTTGGAAAAAAGTATAATTATCTTGGGATAAAAAAACAATCCCTGACATCGCTTAGTGGCTATGATATAGATGTGTGTTTCTGCGTGAATGTAGCAGTAACCCCCCTGACGCCAGCCCTTCAGGGGGGGGGGGGCGTTATGGAGGAATGTCGGGAAATATTTCGCTATCTAAAGATAATCAATTACCTCTGATAATCCTTCAGTCTATTTTACAAATGTAG
>SDVV010038385.1:0-10739 GCA_016164225.1 Gammarus roeselii
ACTATTAGAAGTGCGTAGCAGACGATATTTAAATGAACGGAGACTGACGTTGACGAATAATACACTGCGAGAATCCTCCATTTAGTAGTTGACCTTCCTCCCACTTGCCTTTCTCTGTTCTCAACTCCTTGGTCTCGTCCGTCAACACTTCCCTCTACTCGCTGGTCCTCCATCCTCCCCAACACCCAACCATATTCGCCCGCCCCTCTACCTCGTCCACCCGTCGTACCCTGTTAGCGCCTCAGTATGCAAATCCAAGTCATCAAATTGGGAGCTTCACTCCCGCTCCCTCCTTACAGCTCATTTTTGATGGGCAGCTCCGCGTGTCTTTGTCATTTAAATCTTCGCTAAAACATTGGGACATCAGACACACAAAGAGGGCATTTGACGGCGCTGCTGCTGAGGGCTCAGCTTCCTGGGACTCAGACCTCAATGGAAACAAAAGGAAACTTTCACAGAAAGGAATTCTCACATTACGAATGTGTGGATGATTTATAAGAATTAAACTTTGGTAGTTTATGTTGAACCCGGAGAGAAATAGCCTCACGTCAATAAGATGATGAGTTGAGAATGACTGATCATTCTGTCACTCGTTACAAAGACTACTAAGACTCGCCTTTCTGAATCCGTTGGGGTAGATCTCGTTGATCTTCGGGGTGAAGCAGTCTCCGGAGGTATGTAGTACGAACACTTTCGTCGTCGCTCGCTGAGAATTGATTGGGTTACTAAGCACCACGCTCAGCTCGTACTCTCCGGCAGTCCTGACCAGGGAAACAAATGAATTGCGTGAAATGATAGCGATGACTTTATGATTTTTCATAAATAAGGAACAGGCTTGATCACTGCCTAATATCCCATACAGAACAAAACTATCTGTAGCCACTACGAGTGAAATACAGGGTGTTAAAAAATGAGAGTTACAAACTTTGACAGTAGGTGGAAGTTAAAAATAGATAACAAAAATAAACAATTGTTCATGATTAACAAAAAAAAATCAAAAATACCAAATTTTCCAGAAACAGAGGTACAAGTTTTCAACTTGCAATCTAAATTGTAAATGAAATTTATTTTCAGAATCTGTCAACATGTTTTTTTTTTGCGGATATGCATCAATTCACTCTGTGGCATAGCGTAGACAACATGGCTCGTTGTCAAATGGAGATATGGCTGATATGCATCTAGCATATGGTGCGGCCGATTTTAGGGACACGGAAATTCAAGATAAAATTTGACACCTCATTATCTGGAAAATTCGGGAGTCAAGGATTTTTTTTAATCATGAACAAGTGTTTATTTTGGGTACTTCTACCTACTGTCAAAGGTTGCACCTTTCATTTATAACGCACTCTGTGGCCCATTATCTACGTGTATCAACCCATGACATGATGAGAAGGTTTAAAACGTTGGTTACTGCTTGGTTTCACAACTCGAAGCACTACATGCATTCATTCACCTGCTGCTATTTTCCCATGGATGAAACCCTCTCGGGACGCCATAATCAAATCAAGGGGCTATGGCTAAACAGAATCATTTAGTTGAGAGACGCATGTGGTGCCACCACAACAAGACGTCGTGGGAGACGATAGAAATGAAACACAACTTCGCCAGTACGTCGAAATGTGGTGTGCCAACAGCAGTGACAAACAACAATTTAAAAATAATATCAGCAAAATACTTAAACTGGAAAATTTACAATTGAAACCAATACTTGTAATGATAATACTAGTAGGAACTGAAGGGAGCATTTTAAAACTTCTGCATTTCTACCAATTTGGAAGACATTCAATAGCAAATAATGGTGTACATGGATTTTTTTCAACTAATTTCACCTTGAGACACTAGAGTTAAATTTTGTGCAAGAAAGGGGCCACTCACAACGTAATTTTTCTCCAAGGGGGGATCATGGGTCATACATTCCCTACAAATTAGATTAGCTCAAGTTAATTAATGATCGTTAAGATGTAGTGGGCTCGAAGCGCTTATCTCTGATCAATATACACGCGTTACGAATCACATATTTTTTTCCACTACGGAATTTTTCAAACTATTCATTTCTGGATTAAGTAAGGGAGAAGGTATCATATCGGCACATAGTAGAAATTAATTCAGGTGACCTATAGAGCGTCAGTGTCATTCCGAAAATCTTTGGTATCACGCAAAGCATAAGCAATATAGAGATACAATGAAAATTGAATAAACAATTAAACAAACGGGGTTTGAGTCATCATCTCTAGAAGGTTAGGTTTGTGACGTCATGAACTGTTTCCCTAAACGAATTGTCTAGGAAGTCCACAACATAACGAACTGCCAACTTCATGAGATGTTAACTTGGTAAGGATTGGTCCAGTCGTTCTTTAACCTTCAATACATAAAAAGATCCTCGTGGCACTCACCCGTTAACGTGAGGGGTTTTCCACAAATATTTGTAGTACCGCTTCCTATTTTAAATGCCTCGGGAAGGATGTCCTCAGTCGTGCTTGTCATTAAACGTTAAGGCTATGCAGTCATCACGAAGAAGAGAATTCGTCTTAACAATCAATCGGTCAAGCACTCTATTACCTAACGGTCAAGCACAATCCATCAACGAACGGTCAATCACACTATCAACAAACTATCAACGAACGATCAAGCACACTTCATTAACGAACGGTCAAGCACACTCCATCAACGAACGGTTGATTGATTGATTTGGGCCTCATTCCAACCAGAGCCTCAACGTGAGTCATAATAGGTCCACGAACGGTCAAACACACTCCATCAACGAACGGTCAAGCACACTCCATCAACGAACGGTCAAACACACTCCATCAACGAACGGTCAAGCACACTCCATCAATGAACGACAAACAACGGCAGCACCACACCAGAGCAAGTCATGCGGCTATTTTATTGGCTAAAAATGTATTGCTACTACTGGGTTAACAGTTTGATCGAGCGGTTATCCCAGTCCTTTCGCCACAGTGCTGCTAGCTGGCATCGTGAAACCGAAGTTAAAATAGTGCGCTAGACGATAAGAGCGTGGTAGAGGTATTAATAATTCAGCCAACGCGGCAGTATATTTGTGCTGTAGACTAAATTGAGTTAGTCTGCAGCAGCGCCCTCTGCCGCTCGGGAGACCGTGGCACAAAATGAAACTATGAAACACTTGCTCGGTGATAAACACTCGCCGCGGCGAGGTAACGGCACCAGCTGGAACAACATGGCCAGGTTGTCGTGTACAGGGTGGCCGGTTACAACCAGGGGGGGAGGATCGAGAGGACAAAAATGGACATGAATCTTTTATTTTTCTATAGAAGCACTAGCTTATTTCACCGTGCATTACAACAACCAGCATAACATCTACATTCACAAATACTAATATTCCAGTAGGAGGAGAGCGGGTTTGTATCGAAGTGGTGAAATTCCAGATACAATTTCAACAATGCAAACCGTACTGTGAAGCGAGGGCAACCGTACCAACATACTGTGAAGCGAGGGCAACCGTACCAACATACTGTAAAGCGAGGGCAACCGTACCAACATACTGTGAAGCATGGTATGTTGGTGCAATTGAAGGAATCTTCTTTCGGCTCATCCTTGAGGTAAGAACCGCTGCGAATACATACTTCCGAAGGCATAGACGCACTTTCAAAAGCCTCCAGCCCCTAAATACACACAAATAGAGGCAATACAAATTGTAGAATGATAGGTAAAGGCAAGCTACACCGAAACCTTGGCACGTATTGCAGCCTCTATTCAGGGTTTGGAGGTGGCAGCACCATTGGCACCTATAGAATTGAGGCCAGCACTCATGCGTGACCATGAGCAACATATTACTCTGTTGTTCATCACACGCGAACTCAGCACCCCAAGCGCCAAGGGGGGGAGGGTTCAGATTTCCTACTTATGGAAATCGTATCAGACGCATTCGAAATCGTGTTCCATATTAAACAATTCAATATACCATGAATCTCAATAAAGCCTCAATCGCCTACCAAAAACCTTCCAGACGTCAGTCAGTTATGAAACCAACAAATATTGTCGGACAAATTAGAGGGAGCTGCGGTCCATCTCTCAAAGGACCTTGAAACTTTATGAATCGAAACCAGATTCCTCATGTTTTGTTGTATTTTTTGCATCATACTCAGTGAGGAGACATGGCTCCGTAGTCGTAATAGAGCAAACATTAACGTGGGCCAATTCGTGCACGAGCTGCTCGTGTGGGTATTGTGCGACCATGACCGTATATTTCCTCCGAATGCGTTTCTTTTATGATACAAAATGAACGACAACTCACAAAATAATCGCAACGAAATGGTGTTTCACATATATCTTTCGGTAAGAAAATTGCCGCCCAATTACAGCTGGTCATTCAGTAGGAAGCGTTCGCTCCATATATGATACTAATTAACAGCAAGAATTGTATAGTACTTCTTGCGTTCTTAGGTCGTGCTAATAGAAACATTTAGATTTGTCGAAGAGTCGTTATCGGAAAAAAATAAGTAACTGATGCATCCAAGTGAAACGTTATAAGCTTTCTGAACATACTAAACAATCTAAACAAAAATCCAGTAATGCTTGTAATGCTAACAAAACTACCACTGTTAGTAGATTTATGTTTAACGGAATTACCACTGTTAGTAGATTAATGTTTAACAGAATTACCACTGTTAGTAGATTAATGTTTAACAGAATTACCACTGTTAGTAGATTAATGTTTAACAGAATTACCACTGTTAGTAGATCAATGCTTTACAGAATTACCACTCTTAGTAGATAAATGCTTAACAGAATGACCACTGTTAGTAGATAAATGCTTAACAGAATGACCACTGTTAGTAGATTATTGCTCAACAGAATTACCACTCTTAGTAGATTAATGCTTATCAGAATTACCCCTGTCAGTAGATTGATGTTCAACAGAATTACCACTCTTAGTAGATTAATGATTAACAGAATTACCGCTCTTAGTAGATTAATGCTTAACAGAATTACCACTGTTAGTAGATTAATGCTTAACAGAATTACCACTCCTAGTAGATTAATGCTTAACAGAATTACCACTGTTAGTAGATTAATGCTCAACAGAATTACCACTCTTAGTAGATTAGAACTCGAAAAACAATATACCGGCCAGTTTGAGTGATTAGTAGAGAGACATATTTCGATGCAAGTTCTCCTTTAATTGTTCAAAAAGCAATGTACTATTAATAATGTAACTATATCAAATTGACTGGCCAATCAGCAACATTACCCACAGGAGATCACTGAAAGAGGGGACCATTGCAAAGTTATATCACTTCACTTCCGCTCACCCTAACTAGGGGACAGGCTGCCAGGCAGGCCACTCACGTGTACGTGTGGTGGACGTGAGGCTCTCGAGTTGACCGAGTTCGGCCATCCCCGAAGTCCCACTTGAAGGAGATATCTGTGCCCAACCAAAACTGAATCTCGAAGCGGGTCCTCTCGACAACGAAGACAGGTTCGTAGGGGCGGAATTCTCGGATACTGTCGATCCGCTGAACGACCTGTCAGAAACAAGATCACATCTAGAGCTTCAAGCAAAACAAGAGCAGATTACCAATATCAACAGGACACAATTTTTACAAAATGTTAACGTGCACGGAATATCAGGATAAGTACATGTAAAGAGCATGCGAGGGTTCACAATTAAGAAAAAATAGACCCCAAACGAAAACACCGAAAAAATGAATACCAAATTGAGAAAATGTTTACAATTCTCAATTGAGTGATAATTCATATTAGATTATATTTACCAGCTCATTACAAACCAGTTTTGACCACGGAAAGCTTAACAATATCTCTATAATCCCAGCATCATGCTGGAAAGTAGAGATAAACATGAGTGTCGGTGATACATGATCTCAAAAATTTTCACGTTAACAAATTCGTCGAAATTGAATCAATAATTCTACAGAGTGGCACCTCAAGTAGTAATAGTTACTTCAGTTTTCCACCGGAGTCCCAACGCGAAGTTAATGTAGACTCAACCGTAGGGCAATTGAAGAGGGGGCAAAGTAGGTGCAGCGTAGATTCCGAGTAGGTTTAACATAGGTTCCTAGTAGGTTTAACATAGGTTTCGAGTAGGTTTAACGTAGATACAGAGTAAGTTTAACGTAGATACAGAGTAGGTTTAACGTAGATACAGAGTAGGTTTAACGTAGATACAGAGTAGGTTTAACGTAGATACAGAGTAGGTTTAACGTAGATACATAGTAGGTTTAACGTAGATACAGAGTGAGTTTACCGCAGATACAGAGTAGGTTTACTGCAGATACAGAGTAGGTTTAACGTAGATACAGAGTAGGTTGAACGTAGATACAGAGTAGGTTTAACGTAGATACAGAGTGAGTTTACCGCAGATACAGAGTAGGTTTACTGCAGATACAGAGTAGGTTTACTGCAGATACAGAGTAGGTTTAACAAAGATTCCGCGTAGGTTTAACGTAGATAGACTAGGTTTAACGTAGATACCAAGTAGGTTTAACGTAGATTGAGAGTAGGTTCAACGTAGATTCGGGAGATGGGTACAAAAGTTCCAGGATTCAGAGGGGGCCTCAAGAGGGTCCCACAGTCCCGAAGGGTGTCAAGAGTGTCCCAAAAGGCCCCAGAAGGATCCACGTGGGTCCCCCAAATCCTCCTGGTCTTCAGAGTCCCCCGGGTTCCCGAAACACCGGGTCCCCCGAGTCCCACGAGTACCCCCCTCCCTGCGTCACCTTGCCTCAACCAACCTCGATAAATATAATAAAAACCAATGCAAAATTTATCGTCATGAAAAAAGGGCAGATAAAAAATGGAGCCTATGAAAGAAGAAATCACAAAATATTAAAAATAAGTATTAATGATCTATAAAATGAATAATCATCCATCCACCCCAGTGTCACCTTAAGGAAAATGGCTCCGCTGTGTACCGTCGACACAAGGTTGGTCGCCAGCACGGACACCCAGTAGTGGCCGGCACTGCGAAATGTATGAGTGACGTGGGGCACGTGGGTGCGGGCCGCATCATGGGTATCCAAATTCCACGAGAAGTACACGTCGGTAGGCGCCACATCGTCCGGTTCCACTTGACAGAACAGCGTGGCTTCCGTTCCTTCCTCAACAATAACTGTGCTCATGGGGCTTTCCAAAAGTATTTTCACGGATGTAAGAGGAGGGCTGACGATAACCAAAGCGTTAGCCTGAAAACCAACAAGACCAAAAGTTAGATGCAGCGTACAAAAAACACCTATCGTAATAGTAAACTTACTTTGCAAAGTTACAATTGGGGATTGAGCGTTATCAAGTCTATTGAAGTTAAACATTTCCACCTCTGATGACTAAAAATAATCGCCCGTTTACCACAGAAAACGTTCCCACTGTACAGTTTTCATTCGTCAGCGTCTAAGGCCAAAAGCTGTCTCTCCCGAATAATTCACACTCGAAAATATCAGGGACATACGAATTACTAATGAGGCGCTAAACGTTACCGATCGAAAGGCCATAGTTTGGACGCGAATTGAGGAACTGCATTAGGGACTGAAAGCGTTTTGCATCGGGAGTTGGGATGATCGAATCACTTACTGTTAGCCAACCAGACGTCGTAATGACAAGTGAAGGATCCGTTTGAAATGGCGAGTTGCACTACATACAGCCTATTGTTGTCTCTAAGTAATGAAATAGAAACGGGATCTATCTGTAACTGACGCTCACTTGCGGCGGATGGTCACACCTTCTGGGAGCGCTCAAACCGCCTTAGGCGCTTTAAGCTAGACAAGTACTTAAAATTGAATATTAACTGAGAAGCGTAACACGACACCAGTACCAATAGCAACAAGTACCATGAGAGTTTTTAATCATAATTTTGTTTTGATTTGATCTTATTTCCACCAGAGCCTCAACGCGAGTCATAATAGGCTTCTCCGTAGGGCTCGATGATCATGGATTTCAGTAGGCTTGCACGCCTCAGTGTGAGAGGAAAAAAACGATTAAAGTTAGAAGATTTTAGCTATGTCAGACGCACGCTGGTGCGCACAAGAAGAACGCTTAGCCGAAACGGATCTCCGCTTCCAACCATTTAGCACTTCGAGAGTAATATGTACGCATGCTAGCGCGTACAAGTAGAATCGTGGAGGTTTACGGCTACACGGACTAAGTCAGCTCCGAAAGCAACGCATCGAGAACCTACGGGGTTTAGGTCGGATATAGTACACTCCATTTATTCTGGTAATACTCAGACGAAACGAATCCTCGCCTCCAATCATCGATAACTTCAAGAGTAATATGTACGCACGCAAGTAGCATCGTGGAGGTTTACGGCTACATGGACAAAGTCAGCTTCGAAAGCAACGCATCGCGACCCTACGCAGTTTAGGTCGAATATAGTACACTCCATTCATTCTGGTAAGACTCAGACGAAACGAATTCTCGCCTCCAATCATCTATAACTTTAGGAGTAATATGTACACACGCTAGTGCGTACAGGTATCACCATTGGGACTGGTACGAGGTTAATGGCTACACGGACAAAGCAAGCTTCGACAGCAACGCAACACAATGTTAACAGCTACGCGGTCTAGTTCAGTAGAGGTACAATTTATTAATTCAGATAAGCTAAAGACTCTGACAAAACGAATCCTCGCATCCAACCACTCAGAACTCCAAGAGTAATATGCACGCGCGCCAGTGCGCACAGATAGCATCGTCGAAATTGGTACAAGGTCTATGGCTTCACGGATTAGATCATCTCCAACCCCAACGCGTCACAAGGCTTATATCTACGTAGTCCAAGTCAACCCCAGAAACTACACATGATCCGTGCACGCGCGAGCGAGCACAGACTGAAGAAAAAACACATTTTCACAAAGTTACAAACAGGAACTCCCGCACAAATACACTAGCATTATTATACATGACAAAATTGTGGATAGTGGAGAAAAAAGTAAGGGCAAGTTCGTCATGGGCAGAAAAACTGCTCAGATTATTGATTTCGCACTTATTGTTTGAGGGGATAGGATGGAGGAAGGAAAGGTGCAGAGGTCCCTTGGGTCCCAAAAGAGCCCGACGAATCATGGAGGGTAACCCAAGTTTCCCGGGTTTTCTAAAGCTCCCCGAGTCCCTCGAGACCCCTCGTCTCAGCTCATCTCGGCTTGTCTCGAATCATTTCGGCCAGTCTTGAATCATTTCAGCCAGTCTCGACTCGTCGCGCCTAGCTCGACTCGCCTCAACATGTTTCGACAGATCTCGACGCACCTCGACAAGCCTCGACGCGGATCTCCCCCTCTGCGCTAGTAATCATGCGGACTGTAATAGTTGATTGTTCTACTCAAACATTTCACATACATACATTTTGCTGTGGGAGTGGGAGTGGGGTGGCAGAGGTCCCTCGGGTCCCTAAAGAGCCCGACGATTCCGGAGGGTAAACCAAAGTCCCCCAAGTCACCCGAGCTCCCCGGGTTCCCTCGTCTCAGCTCATCTGGGCTTGTCTCGAATCATTTCGGCCAGTCTCGGCTCGTCGCGACCAACTCGACTCGCCTCAACATGTTTCGACTGATCTCAACGCACCACGACCAGCCTCGATGCGACCCTTGTCCTCTGTTCCAGTAATCCGCGGACTATAATAGTTGATTGTTCTACTCAAGCATTTCACATATATACATTTTTCTGTGTATTGGTTTAACTGCGTGGGGAGAGGGAGCAGGGGTCCCAGGGTTCAGAGGGGCCGTAAGCGGTTCCCAGAGTTTCTCAGGAGGTCCCAAAGGGTCTCAAAGGTGTCCCAAAGGGTCCCGGAAGGGTCCAAGTGGGTCCCCCCAAATTCCCTGGTCTTCCAAGTCCCCCGGGTTCCCGAAACCCCCGGGTCCTTAAGAGTCCCGCAGGTCCCACGAGTATCCCCCATTCCCGGGTCACCTAGTCTCAACCAGTCTCGGTTCGTCTCGACTCATCGCCTCAACCTGACTCGATTCGCCTCGTCCCCTCCACGCAGTGCCATTCAAGAATTCCACTCTAAGATCATCAGCAACATTATTTCACCATTTAGCCATCAAAACGCCTAGCTGTGCTCGAACATTTATTAGGCCCTGGGGAGAGTGCAAATTCTCCCACCTTAGGTTGGACTAGACTTACTAACACACCGCATAGTCCACCTAGGGCCCCTGCGGGTGTCTAACGATGCATAATTATATAACTAATTCAAAATTGATCATCATGAAAAAAGGGCATAAATAAATAATAGAGCCCACGAAATAAGAAATGTTGAAATACTGAAATTAAGTGTTAATAACCTATAAAATGAATAATCATCCATCCACCCCAATTTTGATCAATATGGATAACGTGGTAAAACTAATTCAATTAGTTGCGATGTTAAACAATTCGATGTAATTACTTATGGAGAAAAGAAAGATGTACATGCGATGCACGCTTGCTATGAAAGAACAATATGTTCTAGTGAAACTTTCCCCCTTTCGAACGGTGCCTTCAAGGATGTCTCTTTTAACTTTCAATTCAACAACCTTCGGTGCAAATAATATCCGTCCTATTATGTTGTAATTGGTCAACAAAATCGTTTCTAAAATTTCTTATATATTTTTTTTGCCGTAAACGCTTTTTGCGCTAAAAATTCGGGCGGAATAACCAGTCCCTATAAAACAACGGTTCAGCGCCGCATCTTAAAACGGATGGCAGGCGTGTTAGCCCCGACATAAATGTAAAAACCAGAAACAGTGTTGGATTCCAGATGGCTTGAATAAAGTCCAAATTTA
>SDVV010038387.1:0-10739 GCA_016164225.1 Gammarus roeselii
TAAAAAACGGCATTACGTACCCTACAAAAATACGTACGTTTGCCCCGCGGGTTAGAAATACGTACCTTTGCCCCGCGGGTTAGAAACACGTACCCTAGGTTAGGTTAGGTTGGGCAGGAAAAGTTTCATTAAAGTGATAACCGGTAAAATGGTACGACTGGTGGCTGATTCTGACGTGGGCTGAAACAGATTTTCGCCAGAATGTCACTGGCAGATATGACAGTGGCTGGTATGACTGAGGAACGCTATGAATGTTCGCTGTTAAAAAATGGTACCGTAGGTAGGTAGTTTGAACAACTTGGGGCTGATAAGGCACTTGGCGGAGATGATAGTGGTTGATCTGACGTTAGCTATAAAAGAATTTAGCGCCAGGGATAGCGACCCTTTCGTATCTCTAGTGGGTCGCCGTTTCGTATCTCTAGTCGGTCGCCGTTTCGTATCTCTAGTGGGTCGCCGTTTCGTATCTCTAGTGGGTCGCCGTTTCGTATCTCTAGTAGGTCGTCGTTTTGTATCTCAAGGGGGTCGCCGTTTCATTGGTTATTGTAAATATGGTTTACAATTATCAATGATCTTACAGACAACGTCCATTTTCAGGTGGGAATCACGGGTACATGGCGTTGGAAAATCGCCTATAAATTGGGTTAGTAAATTCCGCGAACATGGGGTTGAGAAATCGAAATGTGCTAACATATAGTAAATTTGGGTCTTAAGTATAGGACGATAGCAATGAGGTGAATAGACGACACAAATTATAATTAAAAAATATAAATACACCGTTGACGATAATCACGCAGGCACACAATTAAAATAGGTTGCTAATTGCTGCCGTATTGCATTGAAAAGGCGTTTGTATATAGGCACAACATGGTAGACATAATGCTTGACATCATGTCGCATAAACCGTCGAAAAGGTATGTTCGCACTTTGGGAAACTACATAAATATCAAAAATTATTTGAATCGAACTATAAACCACAGATTGTCTGGAACAGGATTAAAACAACAAACAGAGTCATTAGACGGTGAGTACATCATAAGCATGTAGTCATTAGGCGATCAGTGTATCATGAGCAAGGAGTCATTAGGCGATGAGTGTATAATGAGCATGGAGTCATTAGACCATGAGTGTATCATGAGCATGAAGTCATTAGGCGATCAGTGTATCATGAGCATGGAGTCATAAGCGATGAGTGTATCATGAAGATGGAGTCATTAGGCGATGAGTGTATCGTGAGCATGGAGTCATTAGGCGATGAGTGTATCATGAGCATGGAGTCATTAGACCATGAGTGTATCATGATCATGGAGTCATTAGGCGATGAGTGTATCATGAGCATGGAGTCATTAAAACATGAGTGTATCATGAGCATGGAGTCATTAGGCGATGAGTGTATCATGAGCATGGAGTCATTAGACCATGAGTGTATAATGAGCATGGAGTCATTAGGCGATGAGTGTATCATGAGCATGGAGTCATTAGACCATGAGTGTATCATGATTATGGAGTCATTAGGCGATGAGTGTATTGAACATGTTATTTTCGCACATTTTCTCTATGCACTTCAAATCCCAAACAAATAAGTAGACATGAAAATGAACTCTTACCAACCTGAACGAAATGGAACAAAACGGTTGACCTTTGCAGTTAGGCTGTGACGTTCATTATTGCATATACGATAGTAAATCATCCAGCATGGGCTGCAAATGATTGTAAATGTAATTTTCGCGAAGAATCAAGTGGGAGCTATAAGTTTTTATCAAACTGATAATGCAGACTAAAAAATGCATAGACTTTAAATTTAAGAGTTATATTCTGTGATTCAACAGATAAAAAATAAAGATTAGGCAGACGGAAATGAGGGTGGAAGAAGGAAGGCACGTCAATGGATTATCATATCCGCACAAAAAGGTTGTCATCATACCCATCGTTATCAATTTACGCTTCACTTGTAGTGTTAAATAGAATAAGCATATTTCTGATTAGTACTGTACCCCGTTAGGGAGCCACGGGCTCGTAGCTGAACGAAACGAATATCGTACGCCTGCTAGCAACATTTAATAATAACTGCTTTATCGGATGCAGACTTTGAAATGACAAATAGAGAGTTCAAAATAAATTCGTTTCAGCTCGTCTCTGTAGTACTTCACTAGAAATGTTGGAGATACTAAAATGAGTTATGACTTTCAAGTAAAACATATGCTACAAATATGTGCTAGGTTTGCAGATGAAGAATTATAATTAGACGAAATGAAGGATACTGAAAAAAAACCTGCGCAACCTAACGGCGCTCCTTCCATTCAACCGACGCTCATGCGTCATAAGAAAGGCCGAGCCTATATCCCCACAGCGGCCTTCACCAACGATTAGCTGTGGTTGTAGCCCGAGATACTAGTTTGCGACCCGAATCTGTTTTGTTCAGGATTAAACAGTTTATTCACCTTGCTGAACTGAAAACCGCTTTGAGCACCTTCATAAACTCTACTGATTGGGGACAAACTGTTTCCTCTGTCCCCCCACTACTGCCTGCGATGCATGGATATGAGAAACCCCCCAGGACTGGGCCAGTGGTAAGCTCAGCGATGATAAACTCTGCTGTTAAAGTCCAGTGAGATTACTACGCTAAGCGGGGTGAGCCGTTCCTGTGGGTTATCCTTTAGTACAGTGCTAACATGAACTTCCAACGACGTTCGGCTCTGCGAACCAACCAACGGTATGCTCCCAACCAACGCGATATGTCAAGCTGCACAGCCCCACCCCCCTTCCGTCGCAGGGGCCTTTTCAGCAACCATGTGTTGGGCTAATATGAAAGCCAGACAACGACCAGTAGGCTTTTGTAATTCGTTTCGATCAAAGCGATTCAAACGAACGGAATGAGAACGTTACAATCGAATGATTGCGCATCATCATCTTTGCCATCAAATTAATGGATGGCGCAATTGTGACCTGTTCTCTCTGGCTAATCTTCATACGTTTAGTGCAGAGTGACGTTTATTGATTACTAATTGCACCTGAGCTCTCAAAATACATTCAAAATTTGATGTTCCAGTGAAAGCTAGGTTGTGTTAATCAGTACTGGTGCTGAATACGGATAAAATCCATTACGCTTAATCAAGTGTCAGATGAACAGACGCTACTTATATGCCTTGATGTGGATAAAATCAATGAATAACTGTAATTTCTGATGACTTCAACAAGTACCACCACTGAATAATAATTATTTATGCAATATGAACGACTCGTGTTCTTCCATAAACGGGTAGCAGCAACACAAAACAATCTCGCCTGCACGATCCTACATTTTAAGCTTGAGAAGGAACGGCCCTCAGTAAAATCAGAGTTCCACCTTCCGTGTTCAGGCCCATTAGCTTCAAACGGCTTCTCTACTTTTAAACCAAAGTTCGGCTGGAGTTCATCTGGGAGGAGATCTTTGTAAAGAGTTGCAGGTTGCAGCGGCGAGCTGATATCCATATCGTTCTTTAGGACACTACTCCAATTAAACACAGGTTTTGAGAGATATAAAAGTTAGGTTTTTTAACTATGCATAACGCAATGAATCAGTGGCCGTTTCGGTGTGTTCTGTCAGTCGAAAACCCTGCTGAACTGCGTCAGTTGAAGGCCCTGCCGAACTTCGTCAGTTGATGACCGTGCCGCACTGCGTCAGTTGAAGACAATTAATGAAATAATATCGTCACATGCCAGCTTCGTCTGAAATGAAATCGTCTTCCGTGGCTCGTGTTTATATGGCGTAAGGTAAGGATTTGGGGACTCAGAGAATAAATACTGTCTTTCCAATCTAACTCTCACATTGCCTTTCATACTCAATTTGTTGTAATTGCAATGAATAAACATCCAGTTTGCATCTAATTTTTACCGTATCTAAATATGACGGTAATGAACAACCTCACCAACTGTTCCTTTGTCATCAAATAAGATACTTCCGATGGGGGCGTGTTTTACAACATTGTAGTGTTATCGTGTCAGGATATGATTGTAACAAAAAACAAATGCAACATACTTTTAAATTAACAAGCAGCCTTCAAACATTCTCTACCAACCGCACAAAACTATAAATGAAGGAGGAGGCGATCAATATTGACTTCTTTGATCGTGCTATGCACGAAATATAAAATGACGTCCACAATGTTCAATAAAAAATAGGTTAAGATTTGCAAATGCGAACGAATATTCATGAGTGTCAAATAATTCCTGGCGATAAGCTCCTCGCCATACAACTTGATTAAGGAATAATTTAACCTGCATGTTATTAGTACTACTATAGGGCTCAGTGAAACCAAATGGACTGTTGAATTATAGGACTCATAATTGATTAGGCTACCACTATGCATACCATCCATGTTACCAGCTCATCAAAATACGAAAGAGAATTTTCTTAGCCTCCAAATCAATATAACGGATCATGTTGCACCTGTCAGGCTAGGAGTCTGTGTGACAAAATAAACAAATTAACTATGATATTTGTATCATTTACCTGGTTCAATTATATCTACAAATAATAACATGAGTAATTGTGGTGGCGTCTGCTTATTTATAAATGATATTTTGACTGTTGTAGCGAGAGCTGACACCTCCTAGACCAGGTCAGGGATTGAGACTCTTATGGTCGAAGTTTTTTGTGATAGCGAGGTTAAAACAGTAGGTACGGTGACAGCGAGGTTAAAACAGTAGGTACGGTGATAGCGAGGTTAAAACAATGGGTACGGTGATAGCAAGGTTAAAACAAAAGGTACGGTTATAACGAGGTGAGAACAAAAGGTATAGTTATAGCAAGGTGAAAACAAAAGGTACGGTTATATCGAGGTGAAAATAAAAGGTACGGTTATAGCGAGGTGAAAACAAAAGGTACGGTGACGGCGAGGTTAAAGCAATAGGTACGGTGATAGCGAGGTGAGAACAATATGTACGGTTTTAGTGAGGTGAAAACAATACGTACGGTTTTAGCGAGGTGAAAACCAAGGTACGGTTATTTCAAGGTGAAAACAAAAGGTACGGTTATAGCAACCTAAAGCTATAGGTACGGTGATAGCGCGGTTAAAGCAATAGGTACGGTGATAGCGAGGTTACAACAATAGGTACGGTGATATCGAAGTTAATACAATAGGCACGGTGAAAGCGAGGTTAAAGCAAAAGGTACGGTGAAAGCGAGGTTAAAGCAATAGGTACGGTGATAGCGAGGTTAAAACAAAAGGTACGGTGATAGCAAGGTTAAAACAATAGGTACGGTGATATCGAGGTTAAAACAATAGGTACGGTGATAGCGAGGTTAAAGCAATAGGTACGGTGATAGCGAGGTTAAAACAAAAGGTACGGTGATAGCAAGGTTAAAACAATAGGTACGGTGATATCGAGGTTGAAACAATGGGTACGTTGATTGCGAAGGGAAAACAATAGGTATGGTGATGGCTTAGAGCCTCTGGAATGTCGGTTAACATTTATTTCTAAATTTTGAGGAAATTTTTAGTGGCAATGATGAAGCTCAGAATGAAGTGTTGATCGTGAGTGACAGGCTGCAATGACAGCTTGTCTTTGTCATGACAGCATGTCACTGCAATGACAGCATGGTACTGCTATGACATCATGTCAATGTCATGGCAGCATGTCACTGCCATAGCAGCATGTCACTGCCATGGCAGCATGTCACGGCCATGGCAGCTTGTCATTGTCATATCAGCATATCACTGTCATGGCAGCATGTCACTGTCATGGCAGCATGTCACTGCCATGACAGCATGTCACTGTCATGACAACTTTTCATTGTCATGGCAGCATGTCACTGCCATGACCGCATGCCACTGCCGTGACAGCATGTCACTGCCATGACAGCATGTCACTACCATGGCAGCATGTCACCACCATGGTAGCATGCCACTGTCATGGCAGCATGTCACTGTCATGATAGCACGTCACTGCCTTGACAACATGTCACTGCCATGGCGGCATGCCACTGTCATGACAGCATACTACTGCCATGCCAGCATGTCACTGCCATGACAGCATGCCACTGTCATGACAGCATGCTACTGCCATGCCAGCATATCTCTGCCATGACAGCATGTCACTGCCATGACAGCAAGTCACTGCCATGACCGCATGCCACTGCCAATACACCATGTCACTTCCATTGCAGCATGCCACTGCTAATACACCATGCCACTGTCATGGCAGCATGTCGCTGCCATGGCAGCATGTCATTGCCATCGCAGCATGCCACTGCCAATACACCATGTCACTGCCATGGCAGCATGCCACTGCTAATACACCATGAAACTGTCATGGCAGCATGCCACTGCTAATACACCATGCCACTGTCATGACAGCATGTCTCTGCCATGGCAGCATGTCACTGCCATGGCAGCATGCCACTGCTAATACACCATGCCACTGTCATGGCAGCATGTCGCTGCGATAACAGCGTGTCTCTCATGACAGCATGTCTCTATCATGACAGCATGTCTCTACCATGACAGTATGTCTCTGCTATGACAGCATGTCTCTATCATGACAGCGTTTTACTGTCACGACAACATGTTTCTATCATGACAGCATGTCACTGTCATGACAGCATGTCGCTGCGATGGCAGTATGTCTCTAATGACAGCCTGTCTCTATCATGGCAGCATGTCACTGTCATGACAGCATGTCTCTATCATGACAGCATGTCACTGCCATGAAAGCATGTCTCTATCATGACAACATGTCTCTCATGACAGCATGTCTCTATCATGACAGCATGTTACTGCTATGACAGCATGTCGCTGCGATGACAGTATGTCTCTAATGACAGCATGTCTCTATCATGGCAGCATGTCACTGCCATGAAAACATGTCTCTATTATGACAGCATGTCACTGCCATGCCAGCATGTCTCTATCATGACAGCGTGTGTCTCATGATATCATGTCTCTCATGACAGCATGTCTCTCATGACAGCATGTCTCTCATGGCATCATGCCTCACATGACAGCATGTCTCTATCATGACAGCATGTCTCTGAAATTACAGCATGTCTCTGTCATGACAGCATGTCACTGCCATGACAGCATGTCTCTGTCATGACAGCATGTCTCTGCCATGACAGCATGTCACTGCTATGACAGCATGTCTCTGCCATGACAGCATGTCTCTGTCATGACAGCATGTCTCTGTCATGACAGCATGTCACTGTCATGACAGCATGTCTCTGCCGTGACAGCATGTCTCTGCCATGACAGCATGTCACTGCCATGACAACATGTCTCTGCCATGACAGTATGTCTCTGCCATGACAGCATGTCACTGCTATGACAGCATGTCTCTGCCATGACAGCATGTCTCTGTCATGACAGCTTGTCACTATCATGGAGTCAAGGTATCCTCGGCGAAACCATACCGGACACAGTACCAGTCACACCAGCGCCAGTTTCAGGTGGCGCCCAACGCTGACACTCGACTGTTACTAAGACATAACCGCGAGTTATTTCGTTGAAGCATGACAATGCACAATCTTGCTAACAATCACTGACAATTATTTCCAATACACTGTCTTACTAACACATCACTGCTAATCATCTCATTAGAGCTTGTCAATACATAATATTATACATCTCTGAGAAAAATAACTCATTAGAGCCTGCAATAGATTATACAAGGAACACGTCCTTGACAATCTCACCGCAGTTGCATTCCAATCATTCTAATCATGATTCAGCTGTTCAATCAATCATTTCCAAGTATGTAGAAACCTTTAGCTTTGTTATCGAGGTTGCCGACTGTAATGTCGGATAGATTCATTTATAAATTTATCTAAAATGAGACAGTATCTTGTACAGTAAATATAGGGCTACGATTGTCAAAACATATGATGAAGTAGTGTTCCTACGAACGACCCTTATAATCAAAGCTGCGGCACTGACCACCTATGATTGACGCGTACAAAATTATAAACAAAGCCTCTGATTGGACATGATTTGCAGTGTGTTCCCCAAACTCTTGAAACGACTGCACTACGTAATTAAATTTAACTTTTTGAGTGTTGAAGTCGTTTAATTTAGGTCCGAAACAATAGCTGAGCAAAAATGTTACAAATTCTGGATTCTTTTTATTCATGGCAGCAAATTTTGACTTCTAAAAGTAGCCCAAGAAAGTTAGTAAACCTTGTACATATTTTTCCTAACTATTGAGCATCTATATTTGCAAGCATTTCATGGATCATTGGCAGACCTTCAATCTCACTACTAGTGGTTTATAGTTTAAAATCGTATTATGACTGTTACCAAGTTTGATTTAAATTCAAAATATCGTGTATTGTGATTACGTTAAGCAGTAGGCGCTCACTGTTTTTCCGTCGGTTCTAATGAATGCGTTCACATTGATCGGTATAAATACGATAATGTTTTCCAATTTAAATTCCTGTTCCGTAGTATTTCAGTATCGATATCAAGTCTCGGGTATCAAATACTCCTACCTCAACCACCAATCAGCATCGATGTCAGGACTCGGTTATCCAATACTCGGACCTAAACCATCAATCAGCATCAAAGTCAAGACTAGGTCATCAAATAGTTGGACCTCAACTAACAATCAGCATCAAAGTCAAGACTCGGTTATCCAATACTCAGACCGCAAACATCAATCAGCATCAAAGTCAAGACTAGGTCATCCAATACTCGGACCGCAACCATCAATCAGCATCAAAGTCAAGACTCGGTTACCCAATACTCGGACCTCAACCATCAATCAGCATCAGAGTCAAGACTAGGTTATCCAATACTCGGACCGCAACCATCAATCAGCATCAAAGTCAAGACTCGGTTATCCAATACTCGGACCGCAACCATCAATCAGCATCAAAGTCAAGACTCGGTTATCCAATACTCGGACCTCAACCATCAATCAGCATCAGAGTCAAGGACCTCAACTAATTATCAGCATCAGAGTCAAGACTCGGTTATTCAATACTCGGACCGCAACCATCAATCAGTATCGAAGTCAAGTCTTGGTTATCCAATACTCGGACCTCAACCATCAATAAGCATCAAAGTCAAGACTCGGTTATCCAATAGTCGTACCTCAACAATCAATCGGTATCAAAGTCATGACTAGGTTATTCAATACTCGGACCCTAACCATCAATCAGTATCAAAGTCAAGTCTCGGTTATCCAATACTCCAACCTCAAGCGCCAATCTCCTGTCAGATCTTGACTCAGTCTCGGCCAATTGGAACTGAGATCGCCCGGCTGGACTGACAGTCGCCGAGCACTCGTTGGCTAAAAGAGCGGGGATGATGAACTTCAGAAACATCACGAAATCGTCGATTTCATCCTGGATTACATACTTCCAGTTTCTAATTAGAATTATGTACAGTTTTTTTTTTATTCCTTCACATCCTGGAATACAATGGAGTTTTTTGTTTCTTAGAACAATGTCCCCTCCAATCATGAGGTGATTATCATTATTGTTCTCTTGAGCCATCTGTAATTGGGCTCAAATATAAGTTCTCTTACAATTGCCCTGTCATTTCTTTTATACCTATTGCAAAATACCGAACGCTCTCTATTGCCTTGAACCCAGTGGAAATCAACGCAATGCAAACGCATTCGTTTACGTCTTCCTGCGTTCCATTTCCTGACTAATATAATGATGTTCGATATCGCTGAGGAAACTGAGTATTACAGTTTACAGGCATAGAAGCGAGTACGACTATCAACACAATTGAATGTGGTTATCATACTATCTTCCGATGAACGATTACGGGTCACAATCAACCACGCACTTCGTGAGTTTACAAGTGCGACAGACAACCAGCAACTTTAGTGGGAAATGATGAAACGGAAGGGTAAATATAGCCTAGAATGAAAGTTATACATCCACACAACTAGATAATTGAAATTTGAAATATTTATTCATTTATTGAATCGATGAGTGTTTCTGGACATTAATTCGCGATGTGAATATAATATAATCTTCCATGGTATCATTGACATATGCACATTATCTCATCACTGTTTGATTTTCCAGCTAAGAATACAACTCGTCCGCCGTGATTGGTTGACTTGTTCGCAGGGAATGAGTGGAATTCCAATTGGACCGTGTTGAGTGAGCCCACCAACCTTGATTAGCTGCTCTATAGGGCCAGCTGCACTCGCCTGAACATCAACTGGAGGCATTCATGACAAGGTTTTAATTCCAAGCAAAAGATTACGCATTCCAGCCAATGCAAAATTCCTCTTGTGCCCGTTTTTAGGTAGACCTGTCTCTGTCAGAGGCAACCAATTACGGTGCATTGGTATGGTACTTTCAACTTTTCTGAGAGTAGGCACTTATTGCTTTCATGTGTTTGCTGCTTTCATATAGCGAGGCCACTTTGTCCAACAATCAGATCACAGCTTCACTGATGAGATGGAACGAAAATATCGTTAATTTGCTTTGCAGGGATTACAACAACGTGAACGCGTGTGAATGAACTTGCATTGAAATACGAATGTTTGGAAAATAGTACACTGTTTTTGACAAGCATTCAGATGGATCTTAATTACAGCCCCGAACTGTTAATTACAGAGATAAAGAAATCTGTGATCCTATAATGACTGAACAGACGAATATTAAACGACGTGTTCACGAGGAAGCGGAATTGGAACTACTCGTCAGATATTACTTGTGTCATTACGTATTGAGTATTCAGTACATTCGGGTTAGATTTGACTTTCATGTATAAATATTTATATATATATACACATAAATA
>SDVV010038388.1:0-10739 GCA_016164225.1 Gammarus roeselii
TTGCTTACTGCTTAGAAGACTGTTATACTTACATAAATCCTGTTCACGGAACACATATACTTTGTTTAGACTTAAGCGAACAACGATCGCTGAAAAGATGTTATTTAGGAGTTACTCCGTTAATAATATCGGTGGAAGTTGGAGGACGACAGCATTTTTGTTCATGGAAGGCGTGATATAAAAATGTACGTTATCCTCATAGAGAAATGTCATGGCATTATCAGGGCAAATACTCACTGCATTATACCAAGTCCAATACTATACACAAGTCCTTCAATTTTATGTATTTTTGATCCATTCTAACGTACTTTAGCGGAAACTGAAGGGTTCGTCAAAGTATATTCTTCTATTTTCCTATGAGAGTAATTGAAACGAAGAAAACCGTGATTTACAGGTAAGTGTTTTTGCATGAGGAATCCTTACACCCTCTAATATACATCGTTGTTGAATGTATAAATGCTTAAACGATCATAAATTATCGTTCATGGGTGCCGAACCAACGATCTCTACTGTAGCGCAGTGTAGAAGGACAATGGCAGCTTGCTGTGTGGGCTCTCGCAACTCAATAAATTGAGTACCAAGAGAGCCCACACAGCAGTCTGCCACCCTTCCTACATAAATACAGAACATCATTATACGATCATGAATGATTGTTGAAATCAACCGACCACACCCTCTACCGGCGGAAGGACGTATCGATGCTCTAGCTTCCTGAGCTCTCGGCCCCTCAATAAATTGAGGGACCGAGAGACCAGGGGGCAATCATCGAGGTCCTTTCGCTTGTAATGTATACGTTAGCGTACTTTCGCAAGCCTATATCATCTGTAATCTTCCATCTTAAATGTGTTTCTAAGTCTTGCTTGTAAAGAGGAAGAAAAGCACTAAAATTTGTTAGCGATGTACAAATCATTTTTTTTCCTGGATAGATTTTACCAATTCTGATGAGTCTAGCGTGTTCCTCAGATTTTTTATATCGATTTATATATTTTTTCAGTTCTTTAAAGCCATTTTTACCCCTTAATTTTGGAGTGGAACGCGGTCGCTTGCATGACTGCCAATCATGGTTAAAAGTGGTTATTTAGATGTTTCGGTTAACAACGTTGAAGTTGATGGGTGATTTTGTGGATTCAGGTCTTATTTTACTCGTGAAAACAAGACGGTTCGATTTGAGTGCTCACATGATCATTTTCTCTGACGAGAGGCGGGTCGTAAAATTAACGTAAACGCCTTGATAAAAGGTAAAAAGCTGTTATCTAGGCTTTTCAGCCCTTAAGTTGGAAGTTGACGGCGATTTTGTTGATTCGTGTCTAATTTTACTCGTGAGAACATGACGGTTTGATTTGACGGCTCGCATGACCATTTCTGTTGCTGAGAAGACTAGTATAAAATTAACGTAAACGCCATAGCGAGCTGTCAGGACCTCGTATTTTCTCACTATTAAGAATTATTCAAATCTAAGGCTTACATGATAATTAGAAGAGTGATTTTAGTCATATGATTGATGTTTGCGACTCGCCGCTGTCCCTTTTCACTGGGTCTGACGTTTAAATTCTGATGAGAGTTCGTCTTTTGCCCAATGTATATGTTTATAGCGCCTCTTATAGGAGGATTTTTTTTAAATCTGACACTTGCATGATGATTGGAGGATTATTTCATTTTTTCTTGTTACGGTTTGCGAACGTTCAACTGACGTTTAATTTTTGTGAGTGATGTTCATGACTGAAATTGTATGAATTTGTGGTTTTAAAAATCACGGATTACATCATATCTTGTTTGTTGTTGTAATTGCTCAAAATGTGACCCCTTGCAGCATGTTTGTACCACTCTATTGACTAGTATTCGTGATGTTTACGACCTTCAATGATCTATTTCGAGCGTAGGAGGCTCGTGAAATGCTGTGAAATATCTGATTTATAGTCATTTTACGATAGTTTCTGGAGACTTTGATGAATTACTTTTTTTGTAGGTGTTTTTTTGACAATCTAACAGTTTTTGAGTACCTGTACGATGGCTTTCTTATAGATTAGTGATGGCACGCTATTTTTTTTTGTGCACTTGAGGCAAATTTAGACGGTGAAAAATTTTGTCCTCTGTGCATAATTGTTACTCGTTGACAAACTGATTTTTAATCTCTAAATTCGATCTTGTAAAATTGTTTCAATGAGTGCATCGTGTTCCTTGGAACTTTTTACTATTTTTAGTCGTGTTATTCGATCTTTTACGGTCCGTTTTACCAATGCATTTGATTTACCGTAAAATGAGAATATTCTGATTTCCTTGTGTTACAGCGAGATTTTGGCAAATTTATAATGACGATTGCGGCTATACTAGTAAACTGTGGTCAATCGTGAGTACATATTCGTGTTTAAGAAGTGCTTTTCCATACTATTTTCTATATTCCAAAGTGCCGACGTGTGTGCTTGTGATTTTTTTTTCCCCTGTTTCGCATCACTCATGACTTTTTGAGCATTGATCAGCTATCCAAGTAGTCGGCAGTGACATTTTTCTAAATGGTATACAAACTGCTGTGAAGTAAAATTAGTGAATGAACAAATCATCCGTTAAATGTATTTCATGATTTTTTAAATAAAGGTGTCGAAATTTACTTCTGTATCTATGGGTAATATGCAAATTTCAATTGCGTATAAAATTGTTGGGCGTTAATTTTTATATATAATTGGATCAGATTGGCGTTTGAAGCGACAGCAGAGGCTCAATGATGAAATTAGTAGGTCCCGGCACTAAAAATTGAAAAAAATTGAAATTGCACGCCGTAGATTTGATTATTTAGCATTTTTTCCACATGACTGTAAGGATCACGTAAGGGCCTTCCTACTATCGAGTTAAAAAGTAAGAATCAGCGAATAACTCTAATATTGTTGATTTTTTTAATGTTGAGCAAAAAAAAATTCCCGCTTTGATATGGAGTAAGAACAGTATATTATGCTGATAATTATTTTGTTGCAAACGTGTAAATCCGGCATAATTGCAATTTATTGCGTTATTTGGTTCGAGGCATGTTTATGAGAATCCTTCCACTGCTAAATGCTGCAAATCTGTTGCAATTTTTTTTGGGTTACAGTTGCGGCTCACCGATATCGGCAATAAATAATATTTGTTCCACACATTTGTGCCAGCAATGTATACCATCTGCAAATGACCGTCACTCATCTGCTCGTTCATGTCGGTATTGAGTAGTCTTTCACGAATGGGTTAGTTGCATCTATCACGCAAGATGAAATGCTCAACAAATACTCATAAACTCATCAGATTCAGTGCCAATTTTAAAATGCTCCCATATATCTAGAAAACTGTTTGGAATACAATTCCCACAAGAACTCACAGTAAAATCTTGTCACCCGCAACCAGAAAGTATGTCGACGCCATGACCTTCTATTCCCCTTGATGGATAGGCTTGGACCGTTCGTATCATCAAGTCATTACAGCCAAGGAGAGTGTCCGTTCTTCACACATAGTGTCCGTAGGAGAGTATAGGAGAGTACTGTCATGCTGTTAATTCGCGAGGCAAACGAATGCTCTAAAGTAGCTACAGAGTAGATAACATTCGTATATGTTTTTGAACGATTATTATGTTCCTGAAATTATAAATGATTAATACTGACAGTATAAATAACTTCTGTAATAAAATCATGCATCGAACATTTAAGAGCATCCTATCTTGGAAAATAACGATGGAAGATTTCAGGTATTATTTTTTTCCTACATTTCAAGTAAATCAATAGGTAGCAAAACATTTTCATAAGTGATTATTTCGTTTATAGTTAACCTTTTATTCGTCGATGATTTGGTTGGATGTGCCCTACAGGCACCGAAGTCCAAATGACGCAAAGGCAACTCGGTTTATGCTCCGCTTTCGGTCCAGCTCGTCACTCAAGAATGAGAAAACATGGTCACCGACCCCGGCTGGCAGATTAGAAATTGGCTTCAGCTGCTCATCAACACATCCATGCAACCATCACCTTTCTCAATATAGGAAACACACGCTTCAGAGCTACACTGACAAAAGGAGATATCAGAGCATCCTGCCAGTCACTCCTTGACTACCGAAAGGAGGCAAACCTGGTCAATGACTGTAGGTATACACTCAGACGGATTCCCTCTTATGAAGAGAACCACTCAACATCTCCTTTATCTCCTAACAAAGCTGTTGACGAATACAGTCTCTCCCAACTCGTGAAGCAGGACCTCTCGGAAGCAGCATCAAGGCATTATGTTGAAAAATACATTTGCAGCTGCTCATCCAAACATCCTGGTTTGAGAGGATACTTGACATCGATCCCAATCTGTCGTATTAGACGAAATAAATACCTCATCTGCACAACCGGTGAATTAAGGAATTTCACGAGATTCGATGGTCGGATCGATTATTTTTCTTATGCTTATTAATGACATCAATTATTGTGGAGACCCTCTCGAAAATGCAAGAAAGCATTACATGCTGATGAAGGACAATTTTTGTTCGTTAGACCGGCAAACAAATTAGAAGGGCTGATGATGACGGGTGCAGAAACAGGGTTCACCCACATAAATGATTGTCGTTGTTCAAATGGGCTGATATGTGATACAAATAAAGTCCATTGAATATCCAGAGGTCATAATCAAGTGCACGTCGAATGCCCAGTAAAAAATTCTGGTAGTTTGGCTTGATCCCATTGGGAAATATGGACGTCATGATGAAAAGCTTTGATCCAAATAAAATGGCTCACTCATGTTTCAAATTCGAACGGAGACTCCACTTGCCTTCAAGTCAAGACTTCTTGGAATCAATGTTCTGATGTGTTTTCTCAAATAAACTACTGCCCTTACCATCGAGGGAAATAACAAAAAAACATGGCTCCTAGACAATTGATCTCAACGGATTCCTTGAATGATGTTTTGAAAAGTGATCACGTGACGATTTTTCTACAGGAACTAGGCTGATTGATCATCCCTAAACGACTGGAGCTAAGTGATGATGTACGAGTTTTTGAAATTATTGAAAAGGTATCATGTCCAAACGGTATTGTGTCATCAACTCGTAAAGAGGTCCTTCAGCGATCAACACGCACCAACAAAAAATTGACACCGAGTTCAGAATAAATGAGACTGGTGACGATTTTAGGCCCAACAATTCTGCACAACTTGCCCGCTGTCATACAAAATTTCGCTTCAGTATCTTTTGAGAAGAATGAATGCAACAATCTATTGTTTAGTCATCTGCAGGGGTTGACAGGGTGTGACGATTGATGACTTGAAACGAGTAACTGATAATGAAGGGATATATTCTCCCGGCTCGTGCAAACATCAACAGTAACATCCTGCAAATATTACACAATGGGAAGATATTCAATGATAAACAGTGAATTCTATGTTCTTCTGGTTTCACACTGTTTCCGAACAAATAGAAACACTATTAATTATAACACGGTTTTACTACTGCCGTTGTGTCATCTCCGATCGTTCTGTCCCTTTGATATTTCATTGTTTTAGCCCTTAAGTAATAGTTTTTGTCTCTGAACAGGAACAAACAATGGTAATATAAATATTTTTATACTGTTTCCATAAGTTTCTTTATTTGATTTTGCTTCGTTTACGACCCAATACTTAAATTTACAAAGGAAATTATTTGTACTATTCCCGAATTTATTCATGAGGTCGTGTTAGAAAAAAATACTGCAATTAATATTACGACACTCATGAAGAACGTTCGCACTGAATGCCGTGTAATTTTTTATTTAAACCCGTCCATGCTTTGATAACCGTCCACGATTGTATCAAACCCATCCATGCTTTGATAACCGTCCAAGATTGTTTTAAACCCATCCATGCTTTGATAACCGTCCATGATTGTTTTAAACCCATCCATGTTTTGATAACCGTCCATGATTGTATTAAACCCATCCATGCTTTGATAACCGTCCATGATTGTATTACACCCGCCCATGCTTTGATAACCGTCCATGATTGTTTTAAACCCATCCATGCTTTGATAACCGTCCATGATTGTATTAGGCCCGTCCATGCTTTGATAACCGTCCATGATTGTATTAAGCCCGTTCATTCTTTGATAACCGTCCGTGATTGTATTAAACCCGTCCATGCTTTGATAACCGTTCATGATTGCATTAAACCCGTTCATACTTTGAAAACCGTCCGTGATTGTATTAAACCCATCCATGCTTTGATAACCGTCCACAATTGTACTAAACCCATCCATGCTTTGATAATCGTCCACGATTGTATTAAACCCGTCCATGCTCTGATAACCGTCCGCGATTGTTTCTAGGGTACACTCAATTCAGTAAGGGAGTCGAGCAAGGCATGTTTAATTTCCTTCCTAACATGATCAGTTCAACATTGCACGTTATTTCCTCCTTTACCAGCGTTGATAAAGAAAACAAATATCCAGTAAACGCTATCCCCATATATTTAAGCCAACACTTACAAATATATGTATTTGTATCAGCAGCAGCAAACAAATATTATCTTCCTCGATATATGACTGCTCCAATTGTGACCATTTATTATGGTCTAGATATATGACAGCGCCCATTGTAACCATTTAGTATGGTCTCGATATATGACTGCGCAAAATGTAACCATTTATTATGGTCTCGATATATGACTGCGCAAAATGTAACCATTTCTCAATAACGTTTTGACGAATCTTGTGAACAAGCTGAGTTTTGAACCCTTATAATAACGGTGAATATTTTTTGTCATCATCAGTCATGAAGTCCTTTTTTTTAATTTGAAGCTCTTCCGAAAGCCTTGATATGAATTTATGAGGAGTACGAGGACCGTCTAGCTTAACAGATTCAATGTTGCCTTTGCTTCTTCCCGTTTGAGATCGGCAAGGACACTATCTATCCTGATCGGTGTCATGTTCCTTAAATTTTGTGACAATGATTCAAAAACTGCAAGGCGAGGGAACATATATGTTAATATAAATCTTTCTATAAGCCTTTTCTGTTGCAAAAGTAAAAGCATATTTTTCAAAGCAAAGCTGGACAACATGACATCGCTGCTTAATCGATATAGGACATAAAGATAAATACGTTGTTGAACTTGTTGCAATGTTACAGTTACAGATACAGACACTAGGCCTCATCCCCCAGAAAGGGGGGTGGCCGACGGCAAGGCGCACCTCACACCCTCATACGCTCACTATAGGACATAAAGATAAATACGTTGTTGAACTTGTTGCAATGTTACAGTTACAGATACAGACACTAGGCCTCATCCCCCAGAAAGGGGGGTGGCCGACGGCAAGGCGCACCTCACACCCTCATACGCTCACACTCACACAACTTAGCCCTTTTGTGCTAGAGGGTCCGGCCGGTACCCCCTCAACTTACACTCTGGGTCACGAGTGCAGTCCGAGGATCCGTCGTCAGCAGCAGGGCCCGACAGTTTTCACTGGTTTAACCCCGTCGCGTCACAATGACCAGGCCCCCCCCACCCACGACCATCCCGACAGCGGGATGACAAGGGCGGGAAAGCACATCGGAGCAGCGTCAAAATCAACCATTCACAACCATTCTCCACTCACGCCTGTTCATGGCATGCTCTCTCGCCATCTCCACATTCATGTATCTTCTTCCCAACGCCTGCTTCAGACCATCCATTCACCCGAACTTCGGTCTACCTCTAGGCCTGCGACCACTCGCCTCCGCATTCATCACCCTTTTCACCAATCTCATTTCACCCATCCTCTCCATGTGCCCGAACCATCTCAGTACACGCGAATCCACTCTGTCCTCCAACTTCTTCACCATCCCTGTTCTGATTCGAACCACGTCGTTGGTGATCCGGTCTCTCAGCGTTACTCCAGCCATGCTCCTCAAACATTTCATCTCGAAAACATTCAACATTCTTCTCTCCTCTGCTCTCACCCCCCAAGCCTCATCTCCGTGGAGTACAGTTGGGACCACAACACCCTCATACAGCCCTCTCTTTGCTTCCATCCCCAACATCCTACAGCTCATTACACTCTTTAGTGCACCCAACACTTTACATCCCTCCTTCACTCGCGCCTTAACTTCAGTTTCCACTAGTTCAGTTTCATCCGCATGGGAGCTCAGATACTTAAAACACTGAACTTTATCAAAGAGCTCTCCATTTAGGGTGACACTAATTTTGCTCGCATCGACAGTCCTCGAGCATCTCATTACTTTACTCTAACCCACGTTTACTCGAAGCTTCCTTCTCTCTCACTCTCTTCCAAACTCAGACACTAGCCTACATAGCTTCTCCTCCGAATCCGCAACCAGGGCCGTATCATCAGCAAATAGCAACTGGCTCAACTGCCAACTCCGCCCATTCGCTTCCACCAGTTCCAAGCGACGACCAAGCACACTCGCGTTCACCTCCCTGACCACTCCATCCATGTAGAGGTTGAACAGCCAGGGAGACATCACGCAGCCTTGTCTCAGTCCCACTTTCACTGTGAACCAATCACTCACCTCGCTCCCCACTCTGACTCATGCTTGGCTGTCAGCAAAAAAACTCTGCACTGCTTTCAACTGATGTCCGCCCACCCCATACAAACGCATCACCATCCACAGCCCTTCCCTGTCAATTCTGTCGTATGCCATCTCCAGATCCACGAAGGCCCAGAACACATCCTTTCCTATGGCAAGGTACTTCTCACATACCTGTCTCACTGCAAAAATCTGATCGGTACACCCTCTACCACTCCTGAAGCCACACTGTTCCTCTCCAATCGCGCAGTTCGTACAGCCTCTAATCCTTTTGATCAGCACTCTCCCGTACAACTTACCAACCACACATAACAGACTGATACTTCTCAGTAAGAAAGCCGAGCAAAACATGTATTTTGAATGTGTTTTGTAACGTGCAATGTTAAGTATGTAAATACGTCGTTGAACATGTTGCAATGTCAAGTATGTAAAATACGTCGTTGAACTTGTTGCAATGTTGAGTGTGTAAAATACGTCGCTGAACTTGTTGCAATGTTAAGTATGTAAAATACGTCGTTGAACTTTTTGCAATTTTAAGTATGTAAATTACGTCATTCAACTTGTGGCAATTTTAAGTATGTAAGGTACGTCGTTGAATTGGTGCAATGCTAAGTATGTAAATTACGTCGTTGAACTTGTTGCAATGTTGAGTATGTAAAATACGTCGTTGAACTTGTTGCAATGTCAGGTATGTAAAATACGTTGTTGAACTTGTTGCAATGTTGATTATGTAAAATACGTCGTTGAATTTGTTGCAATGTTGAGTATGTAGAATATGGGATAAATATCATGAAATTGAGTTTTCAAGCGATAGTAACGAAAAGTTTGTTCGATTTGTAAAAACCTTTGGTTGATTTTCAAAACCAGGAACATATTTATGAAAAACCCTGTTTATAATTGATCCCCCTTGCATACTGTCTTCTAGAGATCATCGGTGTATTATTAAAGAAAGTATCAAAAATCTTTCCAGAAGGCAATATTCCGGCTCATTCTAATTTCATGAAGCCTACATAAAGGTTTATACGAAGAGCAGGTTATTGAATGCGTTATGTAACGTGTAAGGAGAGTAGGTTATTGAAAGTGTTTTGTAACGTGTACGGAGAGTAGGTTATTGAATGTGTTTTGTAACGTGTACGGAGAGCAGGTTACTGAATGTGTTTTGTAAGGTGTACCGAGAGCCGGTTATTGAATGTGTTCTTTAACGTGTACGGAGAAGAGCTTATTGAACATGTTCTGTAACGCGTACGGAGAACAGGTTATTGAATGTGTTTTGGAACGTGTACGGAGAACAGGTTACTGAATATGTTTTGTAAAGTGTGCGTGGAGCAGGTTATTGAATGTTTTGTGTAACGTGTACAGAAAGCAGGTTACTGAATGTATTTTGCAGAGTGTGCGGACAGCAGATTATTGAATGTGTTTTGTAACGTGTACAGAGAGCTTGTTGCTGGATCTGTTTTCTAACGTGTTCACGGGAAGAAAGTCTAGCGTTCCTGCAGCTGAAACGTAAAGCAGGGAAAAAGGTTGATTCGTGCTTTAAATGAACAGGGATGCTTCACTTATTATATCCGCACCAAAACTGGGATTTATTTTCAATCCCAGAAGTGAATCTGAGAACACCTGCCTATAAGAAGTCGCTGAAAATTCAATGAGGAATATGTATTTTCCGCATCGCATGTACAAGATTGGCATAATTTCCCCCATTTCTTACTTCCAACGAATTTCTGCCGTCAAATATTATTTTAAACACGATACCTTGATACCAGCAATGGCTCGTTGTACTGGCCGCTCTCAGATACAGGATGCGGTGTTGCAGTGCAACAAACGACACCTTGATACCAGCAATGGCTCGTTGTACTGGCCGCTCTCAGATACAAGATGCGGTGTTGCAGTGCAACAAACGACACCTTGATACCAGCAATGGCTCGTTGTACTGGCCGCTCTCGGATACAGGATGCGGTGTTGCAGTGCAACAAACGACACCTTGATACCAGCAATGGCTCGTTGTACTGGCCGCTCTCAGATACAGGATGCGGTGTTGCAGTGCAACAAACGACCCCTTGATACCAGCAATGGCTCGTTGTACTGACCGCTCCCTGATACAGGATGCGGTGTTGCAGTGCAACAAACGACACCTTGATTCCAGCAATGGCTCGTTGTACTGGCCGCTCTCTGATACAGGATGCGGTGTTGCAGTGCAACAAACGACACCTTGATACCAGCAATGGCTCGTTGTACTGGCCGCTCTCTGATACAGGA
>SDVV010038389.1:0-10739 GCA_016164225.1 Gammarus roeselii
GGCAAGCGTTTTACACTCGATATCACGCGTAATTTCTTCACGTATAGGGTTGTCGAAGATTGGAACAGACTTCCCGCGGAAGTTGTGAACAGCGATACAATCGAAACGTTTAAATCACGGCTCGATAAATTCTACCAAAATCGCCGCTAAATAGCTCCCATCTAAAGCACTTTCACCAGTATATTCGTGGAAAATGGTGTTCGGCATTGACCCTATACGGTTAAATTAGTGCCAGGACCTGGCACTGGCACGGTAAATAAGGTGCCCGGCATTGGTACCTGCTCGTTGTATTTTGGTTTTCGAGGAATGAGACTGTACAATCTCAGATCAACACCGTGGGTGTTGATCTGGTCGGTGGCTTATCGTCAGGGTCTTATTTGAGTTGTTTCGATAATCATTGTTAAATGTTATTTCCATCAACAAACTTTCTCTTTCTCGATCTATTAAAACAGAAAATACACCCACAAGAGACGCTATCTTAGTCGTTCTACTTCAGAACTTACCTCCTTCTATTAAAAGGCAACCCAGTTTGGGCCAAAAGGCCTGTTGTTGTCTTCATACACTTGTAAACACTTGTAAACTACCTACTACAACCACCCCAATACTACCTGTGGTATTTCAGCCCCGGAGAAGGTCGAGTGTCAGAACGACAATTCAGGACCGCGGCGAACAAGAAGCGAACAGAAGGATTCAGGTTCCAGATGGTCGTATCTCAGACGGTCGAGCAGAGACTGCCACGCCCATACGCTCAGCGGACTCACACTTTTCCTCGAGCGCATGCCTGTCGGCTTGCCCCAGAGGTTGGGTCAGACGAACCCAATTAGGTATTGAGTCTACTTATAAAGAAGCATATGAGAATTAAATTTCGACAAGTATGTGCACACTTAGGAGAGCAGCACAACCAGTTGCCCAGGTAGTGGTCCTCCCCCATGTGCTCAGAAAATTAGGTCTTCTGTATGCAAGCGGTTTCTTGGAGGCTGTCGCACCTCAAGGATAGACGTCGGAGTGAAATCTCCTAGGGATAGACCTGCCCTTGGCTGGTCTAGAGTCTATGTCGGAATTTATAAAAAATGTCGGGAAATTTGATAAGTGCAAATGTAGGAGAGCTCCCTGCCCAGTTTTCTGAGAGTGGTTCTCCCTAGTGTTCAGTAGAGTAGGTTTCTGAACTCGTGTGATTGCTCCTACAAGAGCATTTCATATGAAATGTCAGAAGGACATCTCATAAAAAACGGTTGCTCATAGCAACTCCTCATTTTAGTCATATGATCCATTTTTTTAAATTTATTCAATTGTTATCGCAGAATTTTAGTCAAAACAGTCAAGAGATCCAGTATTTACATTTGAGTTTAGACAAAAGTCAAAGGAAACGCAATGTTTTAAATTTTGACAAGCATCTTGCGTTGAGTTTAATCTGAAAAAAAACTAACGATTTTTAAATTTTGACATTTTTCTTGACATTGCTGCACCAGGTCTCACCCGAATCTTTGCTACAGAAGACAAGGTAGTTAGTAATCCACATTGAACATGGGAATAAATTTCAAGGTGAGATGTCTGAGTGGCATCTCCAGGGATTAGTTTGCACTGGGAGCTACATATGATTTCAATATGCTTCAGGTGAGATGCAAGAGGGACATCTCCAGGAGTATTTCATAATTCAGGTGATATGCTGCAACAAGGTCACTCCCGGATCTGTACTACAGGAGAGAAAGAAGACGGTTAGTTCATTAAAAATGTACAGATGGGTCAATTTAAAGGTGAGATGCCGGTAGGGCAGGTGCTCTAAGTGCACTATTTTTATCATTTTAAGATGAGATACCAGAAGGACATCTCTACGATCTATATATATTTCAACTGAGGTGCCTGAGGGGCTTTATATCTCAGGTGAGATGACAGAGAACATCTTCATGAGATGGAACCGGCGTTGGTATTAAAATTTGGTATTACGAAGGGAAGAAGAGGAAAAAAAAGATCGTGTCGACAGTGTCCTTCCATAGGAAGGTACTCACTGATTCAATAGATAGATGTTTTTTCATCCCATTTCTCTCCTTTCTTTTCTCTCCCGCCAGGGAGGGTAGTAAAGTAGAGATAAAATACCATTGCGTCGGCAATGTCTCTCCGTCGGAGGATACTAATTGCCTAACAATGGATGATATCTGTCTAATCTACGTCGTACCGTAGAGTTGAGCAAAGCTCTCGTCCTGGTTCGAGTTCGATTTTTGAATGTCATGGGGTTTGGAAGTGAGTCGCCGGCAGACTTCACCCTCACTAGTTCGCAATTTAGGCTATCTCTCCCCATTTTTCTCCTTTCTTTCCTCTCCCACGGGGAGGGTAGAAAAGTAGAAAGATAAATGCCATCGTGTCGGCAAGATTCCTCCGTAGGAATATATTCGTTGCCATCAGCAATGGATGATACCCGTCGAATCTAGGCCGTATCACAGAGTTGAGCAGGAGCTCTCCTCTTGGTGCATGTTCGATTTTCGTATATCATGGGGTGTGGTGGTGAATGCTGGCACCGTACCACATAAGAATAATATAAATGAAGAGTAAAAATATATGGTATACCTCAAAGTCTTCACTGTCGCATCGAGTTGAGCAAGCCCTCTTCTTAGGTGGTGTCGATTTCCTGTATACCATAGTCCCTGGATCTGTCTGTCCCGTTAGGACAGCAGACGGCCTCGTAGGCTAGCGGGATGAGTGAATGCGAGTACCGTTACGGGCTCACACCCAGTACCGGTGGCACTGGCGTGGGGTTAGGGGTGGATGAGAGTCGCCGTAACACCTCTCACCCGGTGATTTCCCAGAATGATCGTTCTCGAAGTATTATCAGTCTGTCTGTACTTGAAATGCAGTATTATTGGTCTGCCTGCATTTGCAATGTTAATGGTAGAAAGCGTTCCGTTCCGATATGAAGTTTTTCAGTCGTTTGAGATGGTCAGCATAGCAATCATTACATTGTTACTGATAATAAAATTATGATTAATATTTAACAACTACTACTACCAGCGACATGCTATTATTGTTACTAATAACGAATTTCTTAGCATAACTGGCTTGAATTGTGAAAAGAGTCGTGTCATGCTCCTTCCCTATATCCCTATAATTATAATCTCGACTGCTCCTGGGAAAGTCGTGTCGTTCTCAGGTTAAACGAGCCACTCAACCCTGTGCTTGTCAAGCGTGTTTTTGAACGCCTTCACGGACTCAGAGCCAACTACCGCAGCTGGTAAGTCGTTCCAAACCCGTGAGATTTCGATCGGGAAAAAGTGTTGCGAGTCGTAGCAAAACGTTTTTCACAATTTTCGCCCCGTTGTTTCGGGACAAATGTTGTGGTCCCTGTCGAAAAGGCCGAAAGGGATCACGTGATTGGAATCCTTCAGGTTTTTGAAGGTTTCAATGAGCTGGCCCCTCAATCTTCGTTACTCGAGGGTGATGAGGCCAAGTTTTTTAAACTTGTCCTCGTAGCTGTGGTGGCGTAGCTGCGGAATATGCTTAGTTGCTCAATGATGGATTCGTTCCAGTTTGGCTATGCCCCCCCTCATGTGTGGAGACCAGAATTGGACTGCATGCTCAAGGTGGGGACGGACGAGGGACTTGTACATCGGCAATAAAATGTCATTCGTTTTGCAGAGGAAGTTACGGGAGATGTAGCCAAGGTTCGATTTGCTATCTTGAAACTTTCTTCGACCTACACGCCCCATTTTAAATCTTTCGAGATTTGGACACCCAAGTATCTCTGTTGGTCAACAATTGCAAGATCGCTTCCTGCCATCGTGTGGTTGAAGTTGGCATTGCGACAACCCATGTGCATAACTGTACATTTTGCAACACTGAAGGGCATCTGCCACGCTATCGACCATTTGAAGAGTTTTTCGAGATTTTGTTGAATTTCAACTGTGTCTCCCTCCTTCTATGCTGCATGGCAGAGCTTCGTGTCGTCGGCAAATTTTGATACCTTGGACAGGAGCCTCGCATCCATGTCGATTACATAGATGAGGAAGAGGATAGGACCCAGGACACTGCCCTGGGGCACCCCAGAGGTAACAGGGGCCCGCTTGGACAAAGCCTGGCCGATTCTGACTCTTTGCTTGCGTCCTGCTAGCCAGGTGCGCAGCCAGCAAAGTACGTTGCTACAAATGCCGAGCTCAGAGACTTTGTGTAACAGTCTCTTATGCGACACCTTGTCGAAGGCTTTTTGGAAGTCTAGGTAGATGACATCCATTGCCTTGCGGCGGTCATATAAGTTGATCACCTCATTGAAGAAGTCCAGATGATCATTTCGTCGATCATTTGGATCGACGAGATGATTTCGTATCAATCGCTCAATGGTTTTGCACACAATTGACGTCAAGCTGATCGGTCAATAGTTGCTGGGCGAGTGTCGGTCAACTTTCTTGAAGATTGCCGTGACATTGGCAACTCTCCAGTCTTCGGGGACCTCGCCACTCGTCATTGATAAGTTGAAGATGTGGGTGAGGGAATCCGCCAATTGTTTTCGAGTTTCCTTGAGAACTCTTGGGTGGTGTCCATCGGAACCGATCGATTTGTAAATGTCCAGTTCCTCAAGTTTTTTGGCAACTTCTTCTCTTGTGAACGCAATGTCATTGAGGCTGACTTCCCCAGCGTAAACAGTATCTCGTTCGTAGCCGGAGCCCTCAACTGTGAACACTGAACAGAAGAAGCTATTCGGGACGTTGGCCATGTCCTCAGGTGACGTTCTGAGGACACCATCTTCATCCATTAGCGGACCAACTGAGTCACTATCAATTCTACGCTCGTTGACGTAGCGATAGAAATTCTTTGTGTTCTCTTTGGCGTTATCCGCAATATTTTTTTCTTTCATGCGCTTAGAGGATCGGACTAGTCTAGTGGCTGTCCTACACGCATGGCAATGCAGTTCTGTCGCCTCTTTGGTGTTATCCCTCAGTCGTTGCGCATTTAGTTGATAGCGACGATTCAAGGCTCTTGCAACTTCGACGTTCCACCATGGGGGCCTGATCCTTTGAGCGGGATCAATTGTTCTCTAGTGTATACATCGGTCGCTCGCCTTGCGAACTCTCTCATTGAGGATACGGCAGCAAGCGTTCACCATATCTTCTTCGAGTTGTTCGATTAAGTTAAGCGCACTTAGTCGTTCTCTCATCCCCTGTAAGTCTGCTCGTATGAAATTGGGGAGGCTTAAAGTTCCTTGGGGGGCTGGACGGGGTAATTTGATGCTAAATTCTACCGCGTTGTGGTCAGCACCTCCCAGTTTGATGCCAACTAAGATGTTGCCGACCAAGCGCTACTCAGTTGACGTGACTAGGTCCAGTATATTGTTCCCCGGGTGGGTTCACGAACATACTGGGTCATGCCGTTTTCGGTGATAAGCTCCGTTAGTTTATTGCCTGGGGCCTGTGAAGTTAGGCTCACCCAGTCAATGTAAGGACGATTGAAATCGCCGTAGATGATAGTCTCGTGATTATTTGAGACTATTTCTCCCAGCTTCTCATAGAGCTGAGCATTTGGTTCCGCAAGGTTGTGGCTGTTGCGGTACACCAATGCCAGCTTCAATGTCGCATGGGCAACTTTGATTTCTGCGTTGAGTATTTCGCAAGAAACTGTGGCCAGCGTTGCTCTAATAAATGGATGCAGTATCTCCTTTATGTACAGCACGGACCCGCCCCTCGTTTACCAGGGGTGGGTTTGTCCACGCTGAACATTTTGCAGCGTGGTAGCATTATCTCTGCTGCCAGGTTTCTACTCTGGAGATCGAGCCATGTTTCGTTTATGCCAATGACATCAAACGAGTACAGGGTCGCCAGTCCCCTCAGTTCGTCGAACTTAGGGGCATTGGACTGCGCGTTACAGAAGAAGACCTTTACACTGTGCGCGTCTCGGTCTTCGACATCTTCATCATTGGGAGAGTTTCGATCTGGCGGCTGTGGACCAAGATATTGACCATCCCAAGAATTGTCTTCTTGTGAGCCCAGTAACGCATCTACCGTGCCAGCAGCTTCTTCCTCTTGGAGCGACTGATCGACGGTCATCGCTCTCGTCCGGGAATTTGCTGCGGGCACGGGCCCTCTAGCTAGGGTTCCCTGCGGCCAAAACTGGACCGTTCAAAGCACGCTGGACCCCTAACTTTTGTTTATAGTATTTCTTAGCGCTTAGATGGAGCAGTCTGCCAAGTCGGGCATTTCCTACATCATTCAGGTGTGGGCCGTCTCTTAGGAACAGATCGGGCCTCTCCCGCAAGTCATCAAACAAGTTGATGAAGGATACTCCATCGGACTTGCAAATGGTCTCGAGGGCTCGATTTGTATAGGTTAACTTACTATACAGTTCGTCATCATCATTCATTCGCGGTAAGATGGATGTGATGACCACTCGATCCGTTTTTGCCTTGAGGTTAGAAATCAGTTGCCTATACTTGGCTAGCAGATCTTTCGACCGTGTCCTTTTAAGATCATTGGTGCCTACACTGCAGATGATGAGTGTCTCCAGGCTGGAAACTACAACCTCTGCAAGGGCATCTCTGATCTTCTCAATTGTGGCACCGTGTTTACAAATAACCCACCTTTTTGCCTTACACCTATGAGCAAATTCAACCGCCTGGTGTTGGACGATATAGTCATCAAGGAAAAGTGTCTCAATTTCGCCGACCAGGTCCGTGAACCTCTCAGAAGTGTTCCGCGTTGGCATCAGAAACGCGGGCCGGTTTACGAAGATGAACCGGTTCTCTTGGCCTGGCGGGAAGTAGGTACCCCGTGTTTTGGCTTAAGGGTGGAAGCAAGTTGCGAGCTCACATCCAACACCGGTAGCCCTGATATGGGTTTAGGGGTGGATGCGTGCTGCCGTTGCGGACTCTTACCCAGGATGTCACGGTAGGAAGACAGAGCAAGACCACCAAGACTCCCCCGCAATCGAACTGGGTCCCTTCGGTCAGTCCTCTCCTGGGATGCCTCTCCGTCCAGCTGTAAAACATGGACCACCAACTCGTTAACTTTTACTAGTTTACTCGTTTGTTCCGCCAAGCCCTTACTAGCCTTCTCCATATCAGAACGTGAGTTTCTACAAAGTTCTACAGCAAAACTCTCTAGATAACGCTTACTAACAAGGTCCTCTTGGAACTTACGTACCTCGGCTCTCACCTCCACTACGGACTCACAACTCCATCCAATCTCCTCTCTCATCTCCACATACTCACTGGCGACACTGTGCAGCTGCTCCTCGAGGACAAAGACCTCCCCGCATAGATTCTGTCCTCTTTGTCGTCGTCCCTCCGCCCTGCAAGGTCACCAGGACCTGGTCGAGCCTGCCATCCAGCTCACAGAACCGGCAGACGAGGTCTCCCGCGAGGTCCCTGAAGACGCTCCTGCTCGTCCTGGCAAAGCAGACCGAGCCGTCCGCCAGAGTAGGAGGCATCCTCAAAAGTCGTCCACGGGAATCTTTACTCTTCCAGCAGGTGCGCACACTCAGTTAGCTTACTAGTTTCAATTTATTTTATTTTATTAATTAGCACACTTAGCACTGTAAATGTTCACCCTTCTCACCGAAAACAAAGACACAAAATAGTCTGAAACAGAAAGACACGAAATCGTCCGAAACAGGAAGACACGAAATAGTCGGTAAATAATCAGGATGTGAGCAAACGCGAATACTACTACACGAACACGCTATAGTATATACAAATCTGATAAAATTATTCGGCAACTGAGTCCATAACATGGTTAAATTAAATCTTCTTTGACTAAAGTAACCATGGCTCAATCGTGAGAATTTCATACATAGACAGAAAAATACCAAACTGATGCAATAACTGACGAATAATGCCTGAAATATTGTGCTACATGAAAGATGCAAACCTAAAATATCATAAAATTCCTACAACTGTGTGAGATAACTATTGAAAATTCATAAAACAATATAAATTCAACATATTTCAACCGATCATTACTAAGTGTACATAACACAATATAATAACTGACAATAAATCCATACCGTTCAGCTACTCCCGCTATAGGGCATCCAACCGATACTCACTATACAAAAAATCGAGATATGACTACCGAATAGTCTACATACGCTTGATAACGGTCCATTTGCAACATGCAGATACATGGTAACACCGATATATCTGGTTCTAAACTGGATAATATATACATCAACCCGCTAACTACCAAACTATTATACCATACTATTCCTATAGATATTTATGCATCTGAAAAAAAAACAGATGAAAAACACAAAACGTTGCTCCAAATCCCACCAACAGGCTTCAACCAAGCATTCAACCGCTAAGAGCCCAGCAGCCAACCACCGAATCAGTCAATTATACCCAAACTAGATAAGAATACAAACATATATGTACAGAAAAAATAGATAGAAATTTAATCCACACATAAACATATAACGATACATACACTCGGAGCATAAAAAAAACGAATCAGCCAGGAAAGAAAAAAGATAAAGAACAATTGAGAGCAATCTCACCTAATCTTCCAAAGTGCATCCAACTTGTTGCCTAGAGGGTCCCCTACCGCACCCCACCCCTCCAGAAATGTTTTATAATAATATTCCTTCCAACAAGGAATAAATATATGTAATGAACAACAGTTAGTAACCAAGTATACCCCAAAACATAAAAACTTACCAATCTAGGCCCGTCCGTCCACCCCTTCCGCCCCCCTTTCCTTCCACCCCTTTCGCGCCGCCCATTAGGCTTTTCAGTGGCTTCACCGCCTGTCTCCAGCGAACCCTCGCCCCACCTCTAATTATCCCTATCTATGTTCCTACACTAATTAGCGTTTTGCACCCAAATAAGCTACTCTGGATGCACTTTTTAGATCAGTATCAGTCACATTTTTGGTTAACAATATCGTTATACTCCCAGAATCCCTACAGTCATCAAAGAAATCAAATATGTTTTTAAAACTCCCCTATCATGGATGCTATAGTTTTTAAAAGCGAGATGAACTCCAATTTTTTACCACCAATCCCTAAGCCGATTTCAACTGGATTTTATGTTAATTCTTTCAGTTCTAAATTGTTCTTCAATTATAAACCTATCCATAATGGATGAGCATATTGGAATCTCCTGTAGAACATCTAGACTCCTAAAACCTCTATCTTAGATCACTAACATCAACCCGTTCTTCAATGCACCGCACAACTTTCGTATCATCGACGGCAGTGAGGACCCTGTATACTCTATACAAGTTTTTCCCAACCTTTTCGTCGTCACGGACCAGTCAATGATTGAAAAAAAAAATCTGTGGACCACTGAAGGTAAAGTTGAAAATATTCATATGTTGACAACATTATTTACAGTTTTCTGCCCTTCTGTTAACGTTTTCTTTAACAAAAAAAAATTGAATTCGAATTCAAGTTCTTGGAATTTTGTGAAGAAGAGGCTTACAAGAGAAAATTGCCTCATTAGAGATGTGGTCGCCGATATTTATGCAGATCAAAGTTGATTTTATAATATTATCCGTCACAATAAAACAAAATTTCAAATATAACACAAAATATTGTCTGTCGACAATTAATATGTAGATACGTTAAGTGCTATATTTCTGTCTCTATCTAAGAATATTTTTACCCGATGACAATTTAGATGAATGTTGGTTAGCATTAATTTTTCAAATCTCTAGGTTATTTTTTTCAAGCAAGATATAAAGTCGAGAAACAAATATTTTCAACATAGTTGGAAAAAATTTAAACCTATAATTACAGATCGATATACATTTAGGCGATTTGCTTCACGATTTAACTCCGTGAAACAAAGAAAATTAAACTCTCGCCTGCACTTGATCAAGCTTTCAACGTACTGTCATGCAAAATAACTAATACCAAAGCAATTCAAATTCCTCCAATCACAAATAAAATACCAGCGTTGGAAATAAATAAAAGTTTGTCTCCACGGCCCGATACTATTTGCTCCACGGCCCTGTGCCGGTGCAGGGGTTGGGGACCACTGCTGTACACGAAACCTACATAACACAACCGGCAACACTGATCAGCTTGATAGTCACAGCATCCCCGTCGAACAGATATCACATCTATGCATAAAAAATGCACACACCCCTTACAGCTCTTGCATTGTGTGAACATAGTGTTAACACGTTCTTACACAGTCCCCAGTCTGAGTTGGATGTAGACTGGTTGTAATTGTCCATGGGTGACAAGAGCCACCTGTCATAGCTGAGATGCGGGCAACTCACGGCTCTCCAGACATAGCAGCATATTGACTGGGGATTGTCCCTTCAGATCTTTGTTTGCGATGCCGGGGTTCGCCCAATGCGGTCGAGAACGTCATGACGTCGTGCCCAACTATCGCGACAGTTGGGCAGCTTCTTCAGTGGTGCAGGTCTAATATAAGTGCCTGCACCTGCTGAAACACTCCCAACACACACATATCGGAGGATTCCCGAGCTTCGGGCGGTGCGCCCGCTGTAACACCCCCATCGCAGGAGGAGTTGGGGTCGAGCATCAACAACAACAACAACCCCTATATTCACGTTACCTACGTCTAAATTTGATGTAATACATACAACAGAAGTATTATAAACTGAACTGGAACAGAAAAGCACTGAACATCACAAATACTGTACTTTTCCTACTTTTCGAACTCCACTCAGAACATTTATTTTAGGATTCTCGACCAGCGAACTGCATTTTAGATAATGAAACCGTCTTTGAAACACGTCTGCTTCAGTAAATGAACATAAGTTCGTCCTTATCCTTGTAGATATATATAA
>SDVV010038390.1:0-10739 GCA_016164225.1 Gammarus roeselii
ACCGGATGCACAGAAAAAATGAATACGAGGATCAGAAAACAGCTGTTCAAGTTGTTTTTTTGTTTGTAGAGGATTTAGTTGAATGGGAAATTACGTTACGAAGAGTATGACAGACATTTTGAAATATCGTGCTGGCTTCATTTAGGGCGCGCTCGCAATTCATTCAATTACAGGACTATCTAACAAAAGTTTTAGGCGTTTCACGTAATCATGCACTTTTTAAAACAGCGAAAAGTTGCAGAGCTAATTGGAACACAGCAGACTCAATTTCCTACTAGACCCGTACGTGGAACTGCTCATGCAGACGGAGTCGAGGTAGCTACATATCATCTAGCAAGAACATTCATCCTAACTTTGATGTAGCTATATAAAGATACAAGGCCGAACACATAGAATTTAGATGTTATCTTGACCTCATTTCCACCAGAGCCTCAAAGTGAGTCATAGGCTCTCCCGTAGGGCTCAATTATTATGGATTCCAGTAGGCACGCACACCTGTGCGCAAGAAAAACAACATTGTCTAAGTCAAACTATTTGAACATTTTAGTGTGTCAGACGCACGCTGGTGCGCACTAGAACAACGCTCAGACGAAACGGACCTCCGCCCTCAATCACCTAGAACTTCACGAGTAATATGTATGCGAGCTAGTGCGTACAGGAAGCATCATCGAGATTAGTACAAGGTTTACGGCTACACGGACAAGGTAAGCTCCGACAGCAACGCAACACAATGTTTACAGCTACGCGGTCTATTTTAGTTAATGTACATTGTATTTACTCAGAAAAGATAAAAACTCAGACGAAACGAATCGAATCCCCGCCTCCAACCACTCAAAACATCAAGAGTAATATGTACGCACGCCAGTACCCGCAGATAGTATCGTCGAAATAGGTACAAGGACTACGACTACACGGACAAGGTGAGCACCGACAGCAACGCAACACAATGTTTACAGCTACGCGGTCTAGTTCAGTTATTATATAGTTTATTTATTCAGGAAAGATAAAAACTCAGACTAAACTAATCAAATCCCGACCTCCAACCGCTCAAAATTTCAAGAGTAATAGGTACGCACGCTGGTGCGCACAAGTAGCAACGTCGAGACCATTACGATGTTTACGGCTACACGGACAGTCTGCTCCGACAGCAACGCATCACAGTACATTTTATATATTTGAGCAAGATAAACGAAATGAAACATTACGCCTCCAATCATTTAGAACTCCAGGAGTAATGTGAACGCACGATAGTGCGTACAGGCAGCATCGTCGAGTCTGGTACAAGGTTTGCGGCTTCACGGACTAAGTCAGCTCCGGCAGAAGCGCAATATAATGTTCTACTGCGGTTACATTAAAATTTATTTATTCAGGAAGATGAAGACTCGGACGAAACGAATACCCACCTCCACCTCCTCAGAACCTCATAGAATAATATTTACGCAAGCCAGTGCGCACAGGTAGTATCGTCAAAAATGGTACAAGGTCCACGGCCTCACGAATCAGAACAACTCCAACCGCAATGCATCACAAGATTAATAGTTACCCGGCAAAGGTCAACCACAGACATTACATGTGGTCCGCACACGCACGAGCGAGCACAGACTGAAAAAGACGCTTTACAAAATCACAAACCGTAGGTCTCGCACAAGTATACTAGCATTATTTTATGAGACAATTGTAGAACGTGGAGAGGAAAAGTTCAGATTCATCATGAGCTACATCTGCTCAGATTATTATCATCGCACTTATTGTTTAAGGGTGAGGAGCGGGGGCCAGAGGTCCCTTGGGTCCCAAAAGAGCCCGACGGCATCTGGAGAATAACCTAAGTCCCTCGGGTCTCCCGAGTCCCTTCGTCTCAGCTCATCTCAGCTTGTCTCAAATAATTTCGGTCAGTTTCGACTCGTCGCGACCAACTCTAATCGTCTCAACATGTTCCGACTGATTTCGACCAGCCTCGGCGCGGCTCTCCCTCTCTGCGCCAGCAATGTTGTGGGCTGTAATGACAAATTTCTCTACTCAAGCACTCCACATATATACATTCCTATGCGTATGGGTTTTACAACGTAGGAAGGGGGGAGCAGGGGTTCCAGGATTTAGAGGGGCCTCAAGAAGGTCCCACAGTTTCTCAAGAGGGTCCCACAGGGTCTCAAGGGTGTCCCAAAGGGTCCCAGAAGAGTCCAGGTGGATCCTCTCAAATCCTCCTGGTCTTCCCGAAACCCCGAGTCCCACGAGTATCCCCCATTCCCTGGGTCACCTAGTCTCAACAACCCACCTCAATAAATTATAAACAATGTAGATATCATCATGAAAAAATGGCAGAAATAAATAATAGAGCCCATGAAAGAAAAAATAATGAAATAGTAAAATAAAGTGGTAATGATCTATAAAATAAATAATCATCCATCCACCCCAAGAACCCACAGAAAGATTGGGGGCCGACGGCAGGGCGCCCCCCACACTCTCACACGCAGAACAAAATTTGACCCTGTAATACTAAATGGTCCGGCCAGGACCCCACAACACGAACTTCGGGTCCCGAGAGACGTCCAAGACCAGCGTCAGCCAGATTTCGTTAACTGGTTTACCCATGCTACGTCAAAATTGCCGGGCACTCCCCCACCCACGTTTATCCCATAGAGCGGGAAAGTAAGTCAGAAGCGCAGCAAAACTCAGGCCGTTCACAATCATTCGCCACTCATGCATATCCATTGCATGCTAGCCCCACTGATGTCTCTCCTTCCTAACGCATGCTTCACGCCATCCATGCGCCCATACCTTAGTCGACTTCATGACCTATGTCTGCTGACCTTCGTTTTCACAGCCCTGCATACCAATCTCGCATCATCCAACATCATTATGTGCCTGAACCATCTCGGAACACGTGGATATACTCTGTCCTCTAACTTTCTCGCCATCCCCATTCTAATTCGAACAACGTCAATATTGGTCCTACCTTTCTGCGTCAATCAAGGTCATGCCCTCAAACATTTCCTCTTGAAAAAAAATCTTACTTCTCATCTCTTTTACTCCTACTCCCCAAGTTTTAGCCTTATCAAACACAGTTGTGACAACTACTCACTCATCTAACCCTCCTGCTTCCTTGCCTAACGATCCACAACTCGTTACACTCTTCAGTGCATCCAACACTTAACACCCTTTCTTTACTCGCGACGTCACCTCGGTTCCCGCTGGTTCAGTCTTCTCCACACGAAAACCCACGTTCTTAAATAATAATAGCTATGTATAACCAAATAGCTACACCTAATGTTATCTGCAAATCCTAGATATAATTTATATATATATATATCTACATATATATATATATGCATGGCAAATTTAATTTTGTTACGTTTCAACTACGAAAATGGTTAATATTTTACCTATTAGTGGTCTTTCAGCTAAACGTCACGCAAAAAGATCATTTCTACTTTGCATCTGTAAACTATAATTGGCTACCAGTTGAGTTATGCGGGCAGCTTCAGTTGCACTAGAAGCATCTTGCGCAGGGAGGGATGAGCTGCATGCCCCAGGCGCTGGTGAAATCTGTTCTGCTGACGGTGTTGGCAGCTGCAGTTCAAGTGGATTTGCATCTGACTGAAATAAAAGAATACTTATTATCATAAAATATTGTTGTCTGGCGTAAACGCAACATGATTCAGGATGTGCCGAGAAAGGGGAAGACTGTTAGAAATAGCAGGAATCAACTGACAGTGACCGGACAATCAACCGATACCTCCCACGCTGGAGTGTAACAAACGCCAAGTCAACCTGCACACTCCCATGCACTGACACAAACTTTTATTAGCCCTACATAGGGTAAATAGGTTGGTAAAGCGGCTGTTAATTCACTCTAGATTGATTGATTTGGGCTTCATTTCCACCAGAGCCTCAACGTGAGTCATAATAGGCTCCCCCGCAGGGCGCGACCGTCGTTGATTTAGGTAAGTCCGAAAATATTAGCTTTGTCAAGATGAAGTCAGTACATATTTTAATTGTGGCATATTCGCGTATTAGCGCGTACGAGAGAGTATAGAGTTAATGTGTATCTTCGTAAAATGAGTAGTTATTTCTGTGCGTAATGAGGTGGAGGGACCACCTCATTCGCACAGGTGTCAGAGGTTTAGACAGCTTCGTATAGTCCGGTGTGCTTTCCGAAAGCGATAAGCTTTTTACGGTACGTTGGGTCGGTGGGTAAGCTTTGTATGTTGCACGGCGAATTTATGAACGCTCGTCGAGTTGTCGCGAGTGCGTTGCAATTCATCAGTAAGTGTTTCACGATGATAGCCACTTGGTGGCAACAGGGGCAAGGTGGTGCGTTTGGTCCTATGTCGACATCCATCAGATGGTTGTGAGTTATCCACGTGTGTCCCGTGCACAAGCGGTTTATGAACACGTGGTCTTTTCTGTTGGTGAACTTCGTTCCCCATTCTCCGACTGAGGGTTTGACTGAAAGCATCTTTTGTCCACTCGGCTGCCACATTTCATCCCATCGGGATGTTATATGGGAGTTGATGATAGGGAACCAGTCCCGGTAATGTGTTGCAAAAAAATGTTCTTGGTGAGTAGATGCAAGTTTAGCAAGCGAGTCCGCAAGTTCGATTCCTCTTATTCCCGCGTGCCCGGGGATCCAGCAGAACTCCACTGCTTGACCCGTCTCGGTCATCACTAAGAGATCGTGCTTCATCTTACGTAGAACAGGATGTTCATAATGCAGTGTTTTAAGCTGGGTGAGGACACTCAGACTGTCTGAGAATACGACGTAATCCACTCTAGAGCGCGCTAAGACATAGGAATCGGCCGCAAGGCACATCATTGGTGCACCTGTCAGCTTGTCTCGCTATCATCCTTCTCTCAATAGTTTTCCTTGCATGCTCTCGCTCCTTAAAGACTGACACCTGATGTCATATTCACAGTTCTCTCTTTTTCCCTTTTTCTTTCTTCCTTTCTTTCTGCGCCCGTTCTCTTTTTCTACACCCACTTACTTCAGTTTTACCCATACTATAAAAATATCTCTCCATGTTCCCATACGAGTGCCAAAACACTAGCAAATGAAAATTGACTGGACTAGCTACCTGGCAACAAATTTCCTGTACAGCTAGCTTCTTCTCATTGCATCCAAAATGAAAGGTAGCTCCACCATCCCATCCTGTCGATTGATATCAGTGAAGTGCCCGGCCAAAAATATTTAAGAACATTTTACATAGCAGGAAAACTGTAAGTTCAGTTGCTTTCTGCCATGCCAATTGATTTTGTAGACACCGTGCTGGCATGTCTAAATATTTAAAAACGAATAATACTGTAGTGAACATTTGCTGCAGAAGTCGACATTGTGTGTATTCATCATAATCATAAACTGAATGCATTTGTGTTATGATAGATAAAAAGCTGTTTTTATAGTGCATGGATGAGTCCAAATTCATTGTCTATTGTTGACTACACAGTATTATTGCTTCTCGTACACATTTGAATAACTTGAGTGAGCTGTGTAAAGTTTTCGGGCTTTCAGACCTTGGAAATATAGAGCTGATGTACGATTGATTATGCAACTGTGTATGCCAGCTTCATCAGATATGCTTTGCCTGATGCATGACGAGTGCATGGTGCAGGATGATGGCGATGAAAGTGGCCTAAACATAATCCCTAGCAGTATTTACTGCCGGTACGTCCTACTCAAAACGGTACTTATTTGAGCAGTGAGATTCAAGTAACTCAGATATTTTTACCTTGTGTGCCAGCCTGACATTTTATTTACATCATCGATCTTGTTCAAATTGTATTAAACATATTTAAATTGGGAAATATTTGGATGAATTTATCTAGAACGAGGTGATTTTAATAATGCAACATAACTGGCATAATTACTTTGAACAGCAAAGAATTGCAAGGACAAGACCCTCAGTGGATGGATTACTCTACATACGCCACAGCCTTACAATATCACGACTAATAATAAAGCCAGACTGTGCAGTTGAGGTTATTCTAAAGATCGTGTTTTATTCAGCCTAACTTATATCGTTTCATGACGAGCTGTGATCATACTTCAGTCACAGACGCGACTAGTGACGCTACTGTCCTAGAAGCGTCGATTACGCTAGGGACGCGACTTCACTAGATAAGGGACTACTTGGGACGCAACTGCATTAAACAGCAGTGACTTCACTAGATAAGGGACTACTTGGGACGCAACTGTATTAAACAGCAGTGACTTCAACTAGGAACGCGACTGCTATAGAAAACAACGACTACGCGAGAGAAGCGATTGCTCTCAAGAGCAGTGAATTCGCTAGGGAGCTAGGAGGGAGCTAGGGTAGTGAGCAAGCGAGACGTGAGAGGAGAGATAGAATGATTGTGGACCCAGTGCTGCAAAAAGGCGGGACGGGAGTGAAGAGAAAGGATGATGGTGACTAAGCACTGTCAATTAAAGGGGCTGTGGTTTGGAAGCGACTGCAAGTGTTAGAATCAAACATCAGGCCTTCTGGTGCAAACTAGGTTGTCTATTAATAGTTGGGTGATTATTTCCGTAGTATAGAACGTCCACGTGAGTATCATGTATTTGCGGGGGATCTGTAATGAAGGATCATGAATGGAAAAGTTTGCTGTCGGAAATGGCATTTATCGACGATGCTCGATGCCACACAACTCAGCACCTGCAGAGAAAGACACGGACCCATGATATTGATATGAGATCGCCACAGTTCCATTCCTCGTTAAAGGAATTTTGAGCGATGTCAATGATCGACTCCACTTCGCAACGAGCTGGAACCAATGCCGACCACAGTATCAGCCGCGCAAGTGCCTACGCCGACTTTTTTAAATTAAAAATCCTGGGTCTAATGCTGGACACTGCAGCTGAAACATTTCCATCCTAAGGCAAGCTACCAGCGATTCATAGTAAAATCTGTCCAGCTGTCCCATAAATGTTTCAATCCTTTCGCTGAAGAATGGAAGTTATTTCCAATATTATACGACTGTCATGTCCACATGTTTAATAGATTGAACTTGTCTTGTATGCTCGCTTGTTCAGCTAAATCATGTGTTCTAAGCATGAATTAGTTACATAAGGTAACATGAAAACATCATAAAGGACCACTCTCTGGATGCGATGTTGTGGGCACTTATAAGAATCATGAGAATGGCTGCGATACATGCCCACTCGGCGAGGCCACTTTGGCATGTTGATTAGATTGCCCAGCAGCGTGGAAAAGATTCAGAGTTTAGGTGCACATGTATGATACTGAATGTGTACATAACAGGTACGGCGAAAACTGCTACGACGGTGGATCTTGAGGAGGCAAGTCAGTCTAATCTTCGGGTTCCACCATCCCTTGTAAAAAATTCTCAAATGAACCAACACTACATATTTTCGTGTTTAAATTTTTCGTCTTTACCTAATTATAATGCTGACGACTTGGTGAACAACTCTGTGTCGAAGACAGAACGTGAAATTTGATCTGTTGGAATAAACCTTGCCGAACACTTAAACGTCGCGCATATGACGTTTCGCCCCACCAAAGTGGCCAACGAAGACAACTTGTTCAGATTCGCGAGACAAGCGCGAGAAGACTAACAATAAAATGCGTTTTTGTTGTTGTTATGCCTACCCAGAAATGTAATAACACAGATCCAGCAGAAGAGCATTTAAATGGCAACATGGGCCGAGCTAGTCATGATAGACGGTGATCGATACCTCCATATCTTCCATCCGTCGACCAAAAATTACTCAGGAGCACTCAACTATTTGAGAAATCAATGTGGGTACGCTCATGTGGATATGAGGCTCAAATCAAATCAGTCAATGTGGGTACAAGGATTTTGACAGGAACAAGCTGTTTCGGATCATAAGGTCACTGCAGGGTTACTGTCAATCAAGCGGATGATTTCCTAAATCACCGATAGTGGAAAGAAGACGTCCGAAGAAACTGTGGTACGAGAGAAGCAACTGGAACAATTACTGTCTGACACGGAAGACATCATTACAGAACATTCCGGTAGAAAAGAAAGCCTGAAGAAACGGCAACAATCATCTAGGCCAAATGTCAATACGAAAAGCGACAGAAGGCAATTCCGGGAAGACAGCATGTGCCCGCAAGTACTTACGAAGTAACTGGTGCCCTGGCCTGACTCCTCGGCGCAAAAAGGCTAAGTTTCAAGACGTGTGTTAGCGCAATAGAGGAGTGTGAGGCGCGTCCTACCGTCGGCCACCCTCCTTCTGCGGGATCAGCTTTGCGGTGAATCACGATGTTTGAGGAAGATTTGCGTACTCCCACCAATTAAATCAAGTATACAAGAACGAAATGCAATTAATTTACTGTTATTTCATAATGATAGAGAAACGCTGCGCTTATATCACGATGAGGTTACCTAGTTCATATTTATTACGGTATTATAGTGGGGCTAAAATCGATCATAATTTTATGTTGGCCTTACATTCAAAAAGTTTGAACACCGATTTTTTTTTATTTCTATGGTTTAATCTTATGTGAATTTTTTTTCGTGAATGTACAGGATCGTAACAAAATAGTTTATCAATGGAAGACGCACAAATCTTGAATATTATTAGTTTCGGGAAAGTATTGCAACCTGGCACGAATCGGATTTTGACAATTTCACATGAAGTCTTCCTTAGATACAATGCCGGAACACAAACCTGTATTAGGTTTGACGAATCTTGGGAAAAGTGAGTGCTCTCTCTGTTAACGGTTACTTATGAACTATTAGTCTTTCGCTATTAAGCTAATGATAAAATATTATTTTATCACGAGATGAATACCTCAAATCTAGAATACACATTAAATTAATGATAATATTTTATCGAATAAGGTATTTGATACTACATTTGCGTACTGAACAGTTACAAAATGAAATTCGTTGATTGATAATCTTTGACAAGGATATGAACTTTTATTCTAGTAGTCGTACATGTATCCACATTTCAACAGAGCTGAAAAATATTTTGAAATTTTAATTATCGGAACGTTCAATTTTAATTGTCTGTACTATCAGTTAGGTTTTTACTTTATGATTGAAATTGTTTGATTGAACATTAATTTTCACTATTGCTCGTTCAGCAATGTATTGAACGCTTTCACCTCAAACTCCAGTTAGGCGGGAATGAGACCCGACGATTCATGTCGCACTAACGTAATGGAAAATAAGGATCGCATGCACTAGCACACCATTGACAAGCGAATCCTACGAATTTTTTATGAATCATTTCTTCCGCGTCATAGTTTGAAACTAATGCGTATCTTCACTGAGCCCTAGGACGACAATTGGCGTGAGGTTCAGTAGTCTTCCCCGTAGGGCGGTAGCGTGAGGTTCAGCAGGCACACAAACATGTACAGCGGACACCAAGATGATTGCTGGACTGGATATCATTATAAGCCCAAGGCACATCACTCATGAGAGCAGAAACAGTGGACGAAAAGGAAGCTGCTGGGCTGTGATATTGTCAGCGATAGGCTCAGCAGGGCATAAACACAAACAGCGGACGCAATGGAAGCTGCTGGGCTGTGATATTGCCCAAGCGAGGCTCAAGCAAGGCATAACACAAATAGCGAGCACGAACGAAGCTGTTCGACTGTACTAGGCACGAGGGTTTGCACACAGGAGAACTCAAACAGCTGTTACTGAGGAAGAGTTGCAGGACTCAAACCTTATTCTCGCAAGGCTCGGTAGGTACGAGGACACGAAGCCCCCTACGGGGAAGCTGGCAGTTCCGGTGGTCTTGAATAACCCTTAATCATCAATCAGCACGAGAAAATGGAAACGAACAGCGGATACACGACGCTGCTCTACTGAGATATCCTTTGCGGGAGGACCAGCAGGCACGAGACCACGAACAACGGCCACTATACAGGCTGCTGGACCGAAAAATTGCCAATGAGGGTTCAACACGAACGAATGCACCAACAGCAGACCCGATGAAATTAGTCTCTAGAGCTGGACTGTATCATCATTAGCGTGAGGCTCGGCAGACACTGTGGCGCAGCCCTGCTGCCCTGCAACATTTTCTACAAGTATCCTTCTGCCACATCTAACATTTACTACTGGTCTGAAAAACGGCGGAGAAGAATGATGGGGGTTTGGAATAAGCTTCATTTGAAAGTGGGATGAAAGTATATCGACATCCCATATATGTATTGACATGTCTGAGAATTCATAATGCGGTGGTGGACGGTCGGGAATGACGAGTCGAATTAAATCCTGTTTCATCAACGAGACAAAATTAGAAACTTTCAAAATTTTGTATTATCTAAATGATAAAACGAACTTCCTTCTTCCCATAGGTATTTGCTGAATGATATTGACCATTGTGACAACCGTCCACAGAACGACTTCGAATGCATTTTATCTCAGGCATATCAATAGTTTCCTTGCTTTTGTAAATGTCACGAACCGAAGAAACGAAATGCACTGATGTGATACTACCGGTAATTGCGCACATGTTATTTCTAATACTGGACGGTTTCGTCCTGTCTGATAAAACCACCATGATACTTGGTGTGAAATGTATCTGATTAAACGTATTTATTTATATTTTTTATAATGATCCCGCGAGGAAAGGACATATTATAACAGATGTATTTGTTGTCGACAAAAGAATGAGAGGACTGAAACTATTTACTGCTGAGATAGACGGACCTCTCCGAGAACTTGCTCGCGGCCTGTGAGTGCATTTTTAAATGGACACTGTTTACCTCGAAATGAGCGAATCGTTCAATATTAAGGTATATATA
>SDVV010038392.1:0-10739 GCA_016164225.1 Gammarus roeselii
CTAATCATCACTAATCATCACTCTAACTCTTGTTGCAGGAAAGTGAGGCAAACATGAGCGCCGAGAAGCACCAGCTTCGAGACCTGCTGTTCGTGCCGGTGCAGCGCGTACTGAAGTATCCTCTGCTGCTCCATGAGCTAATCAAAAACACAAGCAAGGTGGCCACTGACTCTACAAACACTGAACAACGTCCGCTATACATTACACCTTCTACAGAATATTAGGAGAATTTTATTATAAACAAATTTTGGTTGTTGGGTTTTTGCGTTTATGCATGTGTCTCCTTATTCAATATAAAATTTTAGGCGTACCAGCGTTAGCTGGGGAGGCATGGTAATGACATTGTTACAATTTTTTCGTGAGAAGAATGATTTGTTTCCTGTATCATTTGAGAAAGGGGTTTGGACGCTGAATCCCAAAAAGTGAAGGTCTGTTTATCTTTGGTCATCTGACTGTCTGTCAGTCTGTGTGTCCCGTAATACTCTCACAGGAATTGCTTTGACTTCTAGTCATGAAGTAGTCATACCAAACAATGCATAATTTGCAATCTCTTGTGGAATACCTAATGCAGTCATACACATCTTTTCCCAGTTTTTTTCAATATTTTTTTTCCGAATCGCCAAGACTTCTACAGTTATGAAGGAATCATCACAAGCAGTATTCTACATATTATAGGAGCTCTTGTAAAGTACTTCAATCAGTTTTTTTTTATTCAAAATTTGAAAGTTAAATTTAAAAAATACTGATACAGACACCAGGCCGAAATCCTTCAGCAAGGGGGGTGGCCGATGGCAAGGCGCACCTCAAACTCTCATGCACTCACACTCGCACACCTTAGCTCTTTTGCGCAAAAGGTCTGGCCTGGAACCGCGCAACTCGCCCTCTGGGTCATGAGTGCGTTTCGAGGTCATTGTCAGCAGCAGGGCCCTAGGCATATCGTCTCTCAACGATATGCCAAGGGCGGGAAAGCACATCAGGGCAGCGTCAAAACTCAACCGTTCACAATCATTCTCCACTCACGCCTATCCAGTGCTCGCTCTCTCGCTACCTCCACACTCACGCCTCTCCTTCCTAACGCCTGCTTCACACCATCCATCCACCCAAACTTCGGTCTCCCTCTAGGCCTACGTCCACTCGCCTCTGCCTTCAACACCCTTTTCACCAATCTCCCTTCATCTATCCTCAACATGTGTCCGAACCATCTCAGAACACGAAAATCAACTCTCATCATGTCTTCACCATCCCCATTCTGATTCGAACTACGTCGTTAGTAAATCGGTCTCTCAGCAACACTCCAGCCATGCTCCTCAAACATTTCATCTCGAAAACATTCAACTTTCTTCACTCCTCTGCTCTCACCCCCCAAGTCTCAGCTCCGTACAGCACAGTTAGGACAACGACACTCTCATACAGCCGTCTCTTTGCTTCCATCCCCAACGTCCTGCAACTCATCACACTCTTTATTGAACCCGAAACTTAACACCCCTTTTTCATTCGTGACTACACCTTAGTTTCCACTAGTTCAGTCTTCTCCGCATGGGAGCCCAGATACTTGAAACACTGAACTTCCTCCAATAGCTCTCCATTTAGGGTGACATTAATTCTGCTGGCATCGACAGCCCTCGAGCATCTCAGTACTTTTCTTTTACCCACGTTCACTCGAAGCTCCTTTCTCTCACACACTCTACCAAACTCAGACACTAGCCTACGTAGCTTCTCCTCTGAATCCGCAACCAGGGCCGTATCATCAGCAAATAGGATGTCCAGCTAGGACAATCAGCAAAACTGACAATAAGGTTCGGAGAGGCGTGAGCCTCTCTTCCCCCTTCCCCCCCCCCCGCTCGTTTTGCCGTCTTTTAGGGAGAAATTTTACAGAGAAGGGGATTCCTAGTCCCTCTCGCCCCGCTCCTTATTATTAGTCGCCTCTTACGACACGCAAGGGTTGCGGTAGCCGTATTCTAAGCCCCGGCTACAGGGCTTCTTCTTATGGCATGCAATACATCATTTGACAACTCGTGAGAGGTATAACGATACAGTGAGAAGTATTTAGGAATTTTAATTATGAATCTTATTGAAATATGATTTGTCAAACATTCTGAAATACAACGTCCTAAAGCTGTTGTAGTGTATATAATGATACATTTCTTCCCCAAAACTGTATATAGCAAGAAGTAAAAGGTAACATTTATTTTTATCTAAAATATTTAACTTGCTCACTCAAGCGTTTTAAAAGTCATCAGTGCCCCATTATGCTTGTGTACAAACTATTATAGCACCATGCCCAACGTTGTTTCGGGAGCTATGCGTGGATAACCCGACGCCCTTGGAAAACGGTTTTGGCATTCCAAGTTTAATCCTAACTATCATGAATTTATTCTTATGACCAACAATGCGTTTTCCACAAGTAATAAACGATGCTAAGAGAAAAAAATCGTTCCGCTGTTACGGGTGATGTCCAGCATATGTAAATATCATTTGTAAAGTTGGTTGCTAATTCTGTGAAAAGATCTTATGGCATTACAATTCATAGTGAATTTATTACCAGCAGATAGGATTTGCATGCTAATTTGTACATATTTACGTTTAAGGTGCAGTAGAAGGATTCGTTGTATACTGCTTTGCAGCGGAAAGTATTGCTTTCTTTTGTAATTGCGATTTTGTTCATTGGGTCAGGGTGAAGGCGAGCTGCTGCAGCTGCAGGCCGCGCACGACTGCATGGTGGACGTGGCGGAGTACGCTAACGAGTACAAGAGGGATCGGGAGACGCTCAAGATACTCGAGGATGTTCAGGTGAGAAGGCTGACAGTCTTCAGTATGAATATCTTGTCACAGTTTTTGGTTCATGGTGGCTTCGACTAATCTATTGTTGCGATTAATTAAGGGGATTATTCAAGTCAAGTACGATGCCATACCCTGCATAGTTCTCTGCAGCTTGCATTGCTTTTTTGTAAAATATCTTCAAACAGTGATTGTTTTCCTGTATTGTTCTTTTGTCTTGCAACTCTAAACAATTATTGTTCTCCTCAATTGTTCTTTGTTCCTATCAGTCGAGCATCACGGACCTGCCCCAGAGCCTGAGCGACCTGAAGGACCTGGGACGCATGAAGCTGGACGGGGAGATAAGGATAGAATGCCATCCTGAGAAGAACAAACTCAGGTTGGGCTAATCAAAGATAATGGTTTCCTTGCCCTAGCGGGGAGACAGACTTGCACTATTTTTTTTCAGCAGCTACCGTGTCACACAATGCATTATTTCAAAGGTATCGTTGAGTACTGCAATTATATGTTTTTTAATATTGAAAGCCGGGAAAAGCCATTTTTGAAAACTACATGATTAAGAAACATCTTACTCCTCCATATGTAGCTAAGTTTCATGATATGAAGCACCATTTTAAAGCTCCTGCTAAGTAGTGCAATAATGTTTTGTGAAAATTAGATTCGAAAATATTTTTCTTAGGATAGCCCATAAAATGTTTGTTTATTATTATTTTTTTGTCTAATATTTTCTCCTGATGTTTGAAATGTATTATTTTCTTGTGAAGTATGCTTTTGTACATTTTTATTAATAATTAAAATGACATTTTTGATTTAAAGTTACAATCATTAAAGTTTTCAGAATTCTAGATATTCTCATAAACTTGTAGAAATACACAATTTTTTGAAATTATTACTGGCCTTCCTCCTACAGTTTTGAAGTAATTATGGCGAGCCATTTAAAATTCAAAACCTTTCTTTGAGTACTTTGATGAAATTAGATATTTTTAAAATCTTCTATTTCATTTTAATTGGTCTATCATTAATTTTCTGAACAAATCCAGATATACAGATACAGATACAGACACTAGGCCAAAATCTCCCAGCATGGGGCGTGGACGACGGCAAGGCGCACCTCACACTCACACACACTCACACTCGCGCACCTTTGCCCTTTTGCGCAAAATGGCCTGGCCGGGAACCCCCAACACACCCTCCGGGTCATGAGAACGGTTCGAGGTCAGTGTTGGCCGCAGGGCCCGACAGCGTGACTGGTTTACCCCTGTTGCCTCCGCCCCCCCTCCCTCCGCCCACGACCATCCCGTCTCTCAACGATGTTATTAGGGCGGAGAGCACGTCAGGGCAGCGTCAAAACTCATCTGTTCACTATCATTCTCCAATCACGCCTATCCAGTGCACGCTCTCTCGCTACCTCCACACTCGGGTCTCTCTTTCCTAACGCCTGCTTCACACCATCCATCCACCCAAACTTCAGTCTCCCTCTAGGCCTACGTCCACTTGCCTCTGCCTTCCACACCCTCTTCACAAATCTACCCTCATCCATTCTCACCACGTGCCCGAACCATCTCAGAACACGCGAATCAACTCTGTCCTCTAACTTTTTCACCATCCCCGTTCTGATTCGAACCACGTCGTTAGTGAACCTGTCTCTCAGCGACACTCCAGCTATGCTCCTCAAACATTTCATCTCGAAAATATTCAACCTTCTTCTCTCTACTGCTCTCACACCCAAGTCTCAGCTCCGTACACCTCAGTTGGGACAACGACACCCTCATACAGCCCCCTCTTTGCTTCCATCCCCATCGTCCTTCAGCTCATTACGCTCTTCAGTGCACCCAACACTTTACACCGCTCCTTCACTCACGACTTCACCTCAGTTCCCACTAGTTCAGTCTTCTCCACATGGGAGCCCAAATACTTAAAACACTGAACTTCTTCAAACAACGTTCCATTTAGGAGGACACTAATACTGCTCGCATCGGCAGTCCTCGAGCATCTCGTTACTTTACTTTTACCCACGTTTACTCGAAGCTCCCTCCTCTCACACACTCTTCCCAACTCAGACACCAGCCTACATAGCTTCCCCTCTGAATCCGCCACCAGAGCCGTATCATCCGCAAACAGCGACTGGCTCAACTGCCAACTCCACCCATTGCTTCCAACAGCTCCAAGCCACGACCCAGCACACTCGCGTTCACCTCCCGTACCACTCCATCTATATAGAGATTGAACAGCTAAGGAGACATCACGCAGCTGTGTCTCAGACCCACTTTCACTGTGAACCAATCACTCGCCTCGCTTCCCACTCTGACACATGCTCGGCTGCCAACATAGAACTTTGCGCACCGGTTTCAACAGCTTTCCGCCCACTCCATACAAAGGCAACACTCTCCACAGCGCTTCCCTTGGCAATCCTGTCGTATGCCTTTTCCAGATCCATGAAGGCCCAGAACACATCCTCTCCCTTTGCAAGATACTTCTCACAGACCTGTCTCACTGCAAAAATCTGATCGGCACACCCTCTGTGTGCCTGTCAGCCTCTCTGCCAATTGCGCAATCCGTACATTCTCTAATCCATTTCATCAGCACTCTGCCGTACAGCTTACCGACCACACACAACAAACTGATACCTATTGAGTTGCAGCATTCATTTTAATATCCTTTGCCCTCTGTGACTAAAAAAAAAAGGTTTTCACGAATGAATTAAATATCCTGAATCCGACCGGATATTAAAGTGATATCTGGTATCCGACCATATATTTAAGTGATATCAGGTATTCGGCCGGATATTAATGTTATATTCGGTATCCGGCTGGATTTTAAAATAAAGGCCGGATAGGCTGGATAAACCCTAGTTTGTGCTAGAAGTGGATGCTGCGAGTTCATCTGGGTAAATGTTGAGCTATAAGATGTTCGAAGCATAATAATACGAGCGGAAGCTGTTGGAAGTTCAATATTTTAAGTTCACTGACCTAGTGTGAACCGAGGTGAAATTTCGTGTGAAGGACGAGTGTAAAGTGTAAGGTGCCCTAAGAGTGTAATGGGCTGTTGGATATCGGGTATAGATGCATAAAGAGTAGTATAGTTGTCACTATTGTGCTCTAGAGGGCCTGTGACATGGGCGTGATCTGAACAGAGAATGTTGAATGTTTTCGAACGAAGAACTCTCAGTGACATGGCCAGTTGACGCCGAGGGATAGGATCAATATTGACGTGTTCGAATTCGAGCGGGAATGTTGAAGTTTGAAGACCGAGTAGAGTCACGACCTTTGATTTGGTTTGGATAAAAGGTGAGGATGGATGATAAATGATTGATTAAAAGGTAATGAAAGTGGCGGTAAATAGGCGTAGGCCTAGAGTAGTCCGAAGTTTGGGTAGATAGATAGCATGAAGCAGGCTTTAGGAAGGAAAGATAGCAGTGTGAATTTAGCTTGAGAGCGTGCAATGGTTAGGCGTGGGAGGAGAATGATTGTGAATGAATAGGTTTTGAAGCAGTTCTGATGCGCTGTCCAGCCTTTAACATCTTGAGATACGACTCGGCAATTAGGACGCTGTAGGCGTTAACCGGCGAAACCTGTCAGGCGCTGCTACTGACGGTCAGGCGCTGCTACTGACGGTCAGGCTCTGCTACTGACACTGATCTTGGATCTCATTCTTCACCCGTATTGTGGGTTGCGGGGACCTGACCAAATCCTTCACCGCTAAAGAGCGAAGTTTTGGGATTTGTGTGAGTGCGTGACGAGTGAGAAGTGCGTCTTGCCGTCGACCACTCATGTTTCTGGTTCTCGTTGATCCTGCATCTGTACCCGTGTAGCTGATCTATTGACCTTCAACTTAACTCTACAGAAGTTGACTTTTACGTCTCGTGCCCGTATGACTGGAACCGTGTTCTACCCGCTCTGATCATTATCTGTTATTCCATTCATGCTATTTTCATGCATGAGGCTCCCTACACCGATTGTAAATCTTGTGCAGAGGCTCCTCTTCTGCTACCTTTTCTCCATTTTTCTATCGCTGAACTTTACAACTCTGTTGCACTACAACCTGATCTCCTAATTTAACCCTAAGCAACGGTGCTGATCTGTGTTTTTGTTTTCCTGTGCAGATTCGTGTTCCTGTTTGACAAGGCCCTCATAATGTGTAAGCAGTCTAAGGTGAGAGGGAAAAAAGTCATTAGACTTGAAAATGGTCTATAATTTAATCGTTCATTTATTTATTCGCTGAAGCTATTGATGTTTAAAACTGCACATATCTAAGGCGATTGAGCTTGCATTCGCCATGTTTCATCGTCATAGACGCACAATACGAGCCTGACATCTGTTGTCTGGGTCCCCCTTATCCTCGAGAAGGAGGAACTAGATCGCTCATTTATCGTGTTCAAAAATAGATGAAAATGATCCTATAAAGTACCAGCATAAATTAATAAAACGGGCACTTCATTGCCGATACTTTTAGAATCTGGTTCTGTAAGCATAAGACACTATCCTTGTGTTAGAACAGAATCTGGTTCTGTAAGCATCAGACACTATCCTTGTGTAGATATTTGGACTTGTAAGCAATTGATCCCATCTCATTGTATCTGTAGCTACTAGAGTTGAGCTTTGTATATACTACAACCTTCTCTGTTGGATATATTAGGTCTGTTGTCTTACCTCGAAGGAATTCTTTGTTTTAGTTCGCCTATCTCAATATCACCACCTTGGCAAGTCCTCTTACTGCGCGGGCTCTTAACGATTTAAATTTTGCGAAAATTACTCTAGTAATATTTCCTTTAGTGAGAACACTTTTTTGATACTTTTTCTTTACATGCGAAAGTTGAGGTGACTGGGAACAATTTTCGTTCAGAATTGATGTCTTTGTCTTGCATGTTCTGTCTTCTTTTGCGCCAAAATTTATCATAGCCTCTGGAGGTTATAATTGCCCTCAGGAGCCCTCATCAAAAAGTCCATTCTCTGTAGTGTCCTGAAAATTGGTGTGCCTCTGTGCTTTGTGTTTCTTGGTTCTCGTAGCAAGGCGTGTGGAATTAATTGATGAATAGCTAGCTATTTTTGCTCTTGCTCTCACATGTTTGCTCTTAGATATCTATTTTCGACGACACAGTTTCTGGAAACTTGTTAGTATGAATGGTTGTTGTTACCAAACGCTGGAATATTTTAAGATTGTTGAGCAGGAGCTACACTCACTTTTTCTCAGAATTTTGGTCTCTCAGCTCTAGCAAGGTGGCGGACTGTTCTATGCAGTGCAGTTGTTGTTCAGCAGGGCGATGACCTTCACATGTCAATGGAATAAGCTTGTAACCCAGATTCTGAAGAAAAACGTCTGGGCTGATTTAAAATCGTCCGCCCTGACGTCTGTTGTAACGCTTGAAGAGAAATTCTGACTCCTCCTCCAGTTATGAAGATTTCATATGTATTACATCGTTTGAAATCGCTTGTGAAATACCAAAAAAAATCCTTCTTTTTTTTTCCTTCGAATCTCCAGAAAAAAAAGCAGTTGTAATCGGGTCTCTTCATACAGTTTTACGGCCATCATAGCTTGCAATGCATTGTTAGAAAGATATCTAGGATACAACAATCAAATAGAAGAATTTTTCTATATGTAAATATATAGCTACTTAGTCTGTGATGATATTTTAGGTAAGCATTAAAATCTTTACTCCCACAGTACAGAAGTTATCATGACATGCAATGCATCTTTTGAAGGCTCGGGTGGGGCAAAGAAGAATGTTTATTTTTATTCATCGTCCCCTCATTTCTACAGTTATAGCATCAAATGCATTGTTTGAATTCCTATATGGATTACTCTAGATAGTCCAATCGAACATTTTATTCAAAAATCTTACAGCTGATTGATGTTGATGGAAGCTATTCCAAAATTCCTTGAAAAATAATGACTAGTTTTTCCTATTACAGTTTTGAAGTAAATGACCCGTGCAACACATAATTTGAAAGATTTTGTCTAGTTCTCAAATGGAGTGATTTCTTTTCTCATTTTGAAATTTTACAATTTTGAATAGCTGTTATACAAAATTGATTGTTTATCTTGTTACTTAGAACAGATCATACATCATTGAAAATGTATCATGCAATTATTTCTGGCATTTTGTAATATCAAATTTCTTTATCGCGATGGTGTGCGTGAACAATCTGGCACATGGTTTTTAACTTATCACTTGATTATCCTAATCAAATCAAATGCTGTTAACATTTTTCCTTTATAATACAAGAAACGATGATTCTGTTGTCATTGCCATGTTTTTACAGACTATGTACCAGGAGGCTCCTTGCCTTCTCAAAGCAGTATAACCCCACCGTCTTCTGAACTGGCTATTCACTCAATTTCAAACCAATGTGCAATCATTCTAAGATGACATTTCTTGAAGACCAGTACCAGCCGTTACGGCCTCTTAACGTTTTACCTGTCACTCTGTCGCCACTGTGCCGATGTAGCGACTGTCCCTCCTGCTGTCCTTGCCGGGGCCGGGGTCCCGCTGGTCCTTTGGAGGCGATGGCGCCCCCTTCGAGGTTAGCAGGAGATAGATACGCTCCCTCGAGGTTGGCAGCTGCTGCTGACCCTTGGCTGATTGCAGTGTTTGTTTCGTTATTGTATCTAGATACTCAGTCTTATTTTCGGGAGACGCACGTGTACAAATTGATTATATAGAGTATCGAGGTACAGTATTTGTCCTAACTCTTGTTGATTTTGGTCCTGCAACAGTCTCGCCTCACTATTGATTGAACCTCCCAACTTCTCTCCTCTGTCCATTTCGTGTTCAGTTGTGTTATCTCCCTTGCTGCCATTACTGTACTTCGTGGAGTGTAAAACACTTGACCAGGCTTGCTAATGTGCCTAACCCACCCTAATAGTTTGACTCGTTCAGTTATTTAGCCCAACATCTGTGTGCTGGCTATTTACTCCTTGATTATTCAGTAGCTATTGACTTGATCATTAATTTTAAGCCTTTTGTGTGTTGTGTAAGCTTGCCTTAGTTGGGAGATGGATGTCTTGGTCCAAAGATTTGTAACTGTGGATGATTATTGTGCAATCTCTGTCATCACATGGTGCATCTTCTGCAGTGCAACTGTGATGATGCATGCTTGAGGCTCGGGGGAGTGTCAGGAAATAGTGACATGACTCTGCTCCCCTGAGGGCTCTGGCCCAGTTTTTTTGACCATTGATGACTGATCATTGCCCCACTGCTGCAAGAGACCTTTGAGTACAGTGATGAGTGATCATCGCCCCACTGCTGCAAGAGACCTTTGAGTACAGTGATGAGTGATCATCGCCCCACTGCTGCAAGGGACCTTTGAGTACAGTGATGAGTGATCATCGCCCCACTGCTGCAAGGGACCTTTGAGTACAGTGATGAGTGATCATCGCCCCACTGCTGCAAGGGACCTTTGAGTACAGTGATGAGTGATCATCGCCCCACTGCTGCAAGGGACCTTTGAGTACAGTGATGAGTGATCATCGCCCCACTGCTGCAAGGGACCTTTGAGTACAGTGATGAGTGATCATCGCCCCACTGCTGCAAGGAACCTTTGAGTGCAGTGATGAGTGATCATCGCCCCACTGCTGCAAGAGACCTTTGAGTGTAGTGATGACTGATCATCGCCCCACTGCTGCAAGGGACCTTTGAGTGCAGTGATGACTGATCATCGCCCCACTGCTGCAAGGGACCTTTGAGTGCAGTGATGACTGATCATCGCCCCACTGCTGCAAGGGGCTTTTGAGTGTAGTGATGGTCGATCATTGCTTTGAAACAAAAAATTTGAAGGTTTTCTAAGTGAGAAAGTTTTTTAATGAATGCTGTCCATCATCTTTCAAGAATGCGAGCATTGCGCACCTCTAATGGGATTCCCTTTAGGGGTATCTCAAGTTTGCCCCACCTTCCTGTAGCATTTTCCCAAACAAAATTTTAGACCTTCTTCCACCCTTCTTCCCCTTTTTGTTTTGGGTGGGTG
>SDVV010038393.1:0-10739 GCA_016164225.1 Gammarus roeselii
AGGAATATCCTTATTTAAACCTAATTATTTTTGGATGGGTGGGTGCAAGGGGTCCCTTAGGCAAAAAGTTCAGTACGCTATTGGAATTTTGACAGGGGTGTGGCTGTTCTTATCTGTTCTTTATCATGTTATCAATATTTTTTCATGGTTGATTCGCCATTATTTCTTTGTTTTTTATTCTTGTCTTTTATTCTTGTCGCCCTTATTCTTGTCTAATTAGGGTATAATTGACTCATTCGGTGGCTGGTTGGTGGGTGCATAGTGCTTGGATTAATATTTTTTTTGTGGAGATATTTTTAGATTGTTTTTATTGTTTATAGTAATAGTGTGGGAGTTTACGTCTAATAACTATCTTATGTAACTATCTTTGCAACCCTAGCGTACGTTCGACCCTGCTCGGTTCCAGCCTGATGTTTGGATTTGAGCAACGTTTTGTGTTCTCCATCTGATTATTTCATCTGTGTATAATATGTATAGACAGATGAAATAATCAGATGTATATAATATGTATAGGCAATTGAGGGATTTATGTTTGTATTTTTTGTTCATGCAGCAGCTTTGTTAGGAGATTTTTTCTATCTGCATATTCCAAATGGGCCGTTATCAAGCGGCTGTAGCATGTTTGGGTAGTCTTATCTCGATATGGATTTTTATAAGTTATTACATTGTGTTATGTATACATAGTAATGATCGATTGATATATATTGGATTTGTAATGTATTCGGGATTTCAAATGGCTATTTCATGCAGTTATAGTAATTTTAGGAATTTATTAGGTTTGCCTCTTACATGTAGCACATTATTTCGTGCATATTGGCTGGTCAGTGCATCATTTTGATGTTTTAGGTATAAATGACGTTATGTTACGAATAAACCGTGGTTACTTTAGTTATAGGATATTTGATTTACCCCTGTTTTGTTCTCCGTTGGAGAAAAATTCCATCAGATTTGTATATACTATAGCATGTTCGTGTAAACAATATTCCACATCATTTACAGTAGGTTTCAGTTATGTACATCGGTCACATGTTCCGCTAACTTATTCACGTTTGTTGTTTGGTATAAGTTACATGCTAGTTTTTTTTCTAGTACTTCATTGCTCTTAATGTATGTTTTGGGTATGAAACCAAAATTGATCTTCTTGCTTTATTATTACTAGAGCGTTTTAGTATATTGCATTCGGTTTTGTACATTCTCAGTAGAGTTTCCATCTTCAATGCAAGGTTTTGTCTATCATTAACATTTCTAGGAATATTAGGATATATTACGTGTGTATCTGCTATGTAGAACATTATTTCAGGTAAAATTTCGTTAGATCTTTTAGTTTTTTATGTATATTTTACATCCTGTTACAATAATTGACGTGGATATATTATAGCTTTATAAGATGTGATCTGTAACAAGCTTGCTCTTTTTATTTGTTTATTGTATACTATGTGTAGGAACAGACTTCAATTTTTAGAAGGAAATAGATGAGCCCCCTAGGCCAAGGCTCGTTTCGTATATGTTTTTCTCTGTATAACTATACCGTTTTAATATGGTGGATGCCCTCGTATATTTTGGTTTTTAATGTTTATTAGGGTAGAGTAGAGAATAACGTCGTTATTTTATAATTGTTGAAATATTTTTTCCACGGTAATCATAGGAATATATGTTTAGAAGGTGTAATTTCCGTACTACACCTTTGAGGAATTTCGTCTTTGAACCTTAGCAAGTGCGTGATTGAACCCTAGCAACTGCATCGCTTAACGTCTTAGAAGACGATTTATTAAATGGATTAATCCTGGTGTAGAGGCATTTTACACTCTTTGGCGGTCATTTGGACTTCGTCCAAGTTCAACGTGAATTTGTAAGTTCATGTGGATGTAAGCACCAAGTTCCATGGGTTCGTTAGAGAGGTTATGTAACCAGCAGTTGGTCTTTGTAGTGATTTACCTAGGTCGACAGCGAATAGATGGCCAGATTTTGTGGCCATTCTCTTAGTGGTTCATGTCAGGTCCATTCATGACAACTGTACTTTTGTATGGATTCTTGGATATGTGCAGGATGTGACTTTGCTCGAAGATGTTCAGAGATGATGCACTAAATAGATACATGGTATGTCTGAGGTATTGTGTCATGTCCGGCTGTCGCCTCTAAATTTGTTATATATCAAGGGAAGCTTGCTGTAATGTAGAGTCCGTTGTTATGACACAGTGGGCTTGGATTTGTCCTAGTGTAGACATAAAATCTTAGCAGGTTTAGAATTTGTCTCAGATTGAACGGGTATCGTAGTAAAATATTTTTATTCCCATGAAGCCAGTGTTCGTTTCACTGTCACAAATTTTTTCGGTGTGGCTTATATGAAAGTATACCATCTTCGTCCTGCTCCAGATCACATTGAGAATCAAAATATAGGATTATTTCTTTACATAATAATTACAAGATTGGTAATGTAGATCGGCATCATGTATTGATCGACCAAACACCTTCCATATTGGTGTAGGATTTACTTCCTGGGGTACCATAGTAGAGAAACTTACTTAGCTATTTTATATGCTGGTATACGATTTTGAACGGTTATCAGAGTAATATAATATTATTAGGTATTACATTCTCCAATTATGATGTAGTGTTGGGTATAAATTCACTTAATTGGATGTTGTGGCACAAAATACTGGTATGTTTTTACTCCTGTTGCTGTATCTTTGATATTGTTTTGAGTTTTCGGGGAGAACTAGTCAACAAGATTTGTATAGAGTGTTAGTGTTGAAATACTCCATTAGTATATTGTAGATCTCAATTTTATATTTTGGTCGCATGCCTTTATTAGATGCTTATTCCCACATATCATACTTCTATAAATATACGTTAATCGTTTGTAGTTTGTGCAGTTAAAATAGTTGCTTGACTCAGGTGTTATAATGAAATTGTAATGAATATATGTTTATTAGGAATAAATTTGCCTAAATTTGTTGTTGTGTTAGAAAATATTGGTATACTTTACCTCTTGATATTGGATGTGTCCCTTTTTAGGTCGACTTGTAGAACTAGTCTATCGGATTTATATAAGCTGTTAATTTAAAAAATCACTCAATTCGTTCATTGGTACTCTCAATTATGCATATCGGATTGCACAAGTTGGTAACTTGTAAACCATATTAGTCATGTTCTTCACCTTCCATAATATAAAAAAATATCAACCTGTATAAGGGTAATTTGTGCATATATGTATGAGTGTGTGCGTGTGTGTAGTTTCACGTAATGTTAGATTATGAAACGTTAGTAGACTGTAAAGTTCAAACAATTATGCAAGATTGCCGCATATATCATTGATCGTTTTGGCTGTTAAAGCGTTAGCAATGAATTTACGCGTATTTTTTTCAATATGTATAAAACATTTTACTGTTACAATAGGAAATTCTTTTGTATTATTGGATTTGTTACTCGATTTAAAAGATGATCAGTTTGATGTAATGTTATATTGTTTATTATCTTGGGTCCGAAAAAACAAATTCACTTCATCTGCTGCAAGGTTTTTGATGTGGAACGTTTCACGCGATGTTAGGTCCAGAGATCTGGTCAATCTAACCTAACCAGCCTACCTAATAATTAATTTTTTTTATTCAAGTTCGATGGTTATGTATGGTATATAGTCAATATTTTATGCGATATACATATTAAGTCACTCCACATGGCTCTATTTTACGTAGCTTTTTCAAATATCACCCACCATGTACAAAGAGAGAAATGTATGGTAATAGATACATGTATATCGTAAATTCAACATGACGTGACTTATCGAATTTTCTCCAATAAGATTTTCCTTTTGAATTTACATATTTCGTACTGATGAATTCAAATGATTTCTTCATGTAACTATTACATGAAGGCTAGAAACAAAATTTAGCTTTTCCCTTTAAAATTATACGTAAACTAAACTTTTCAATAAATGATGATCGCTTGGTATTCATTCAAGGTTGAAAGCGGTACACAAGCTTGAGTTTCTAATGATATCGAAAGAGTTAAAAGATCCGTGACGAGTGGGATTCAAACCCGAGACACTGATGCCATAGTCCTAGACTGATTAATAGAAGTAAAGTGTTCTATTAATTATTTTCAGTATGATATTTGATTTGATTCAAGCAAGGAAAACGGCGTAATTTTGATGAATGGAATTTATGAAGACTTGTTGCGACGCGAATTCATGCAAATTGACTCCCCATAAAGTATCATGTAATAGTTACCAGATTCATGTTGTCAACAAGACATCCGAGAACAAGGTCTAAAGAAGTAAAACACCGGCATAATTTATCGGATACACGTAAATTCAACAAGATCTAAAATCAATATGAAAATAATTGTAGATTCGAACAGACTATTTGCAGAAATCATGTTACATTTACATGTATATGGCTATGAACAGGCAAACATGATAAATATTGTACATTTTACAAGACATTTTCTCTCTGTGTACACCCATACACACTTTTGTACCCATTTTCAAGGTTGGTGCCGGCAACTGTGCCAGCACTATGTAGGCATATGCAGGTCAATGCCGGCACCTGTGCCGGTACCTGTGCCGGCACCATGTAGACACATACACACATTTGTACGCATATACTGGGTCGTTGCCGACACCGGTGCTGCCACCATATAGACACATACACACAATTGTACGTATTTATAATCGGTAACTATTTGCAACAATTTACTTGTGATCTGTAACATACAATAAAACTAAATCCCGCTCATTTATTACAAGATATTTATTGTAGAATTATAACAAAATTTAAAATTCAAAATTTCAATAAAACTCAGAATTTTCGTGGTCCGGACCCTACTTTAGTAGCCAAGTTATCACTTCAATGGACCGACTTTGCAGTGTTATCCCTCGAAAATTTGGAATTATATAGAAATTTTGAATTTTAAATTGTGTTTTTACATTTTTCAACTCATGTACACGTACGTACGCTGGAACATACACATGTACAAACACATAGCTAACGTTCTGATACTGTTTATGAAGGATAGAGTATAGTTTAATTTGTAATTTTTCCAATAATAGTGGAGGAGTGAGGGTGTGTACTAAATTTGAAGGAAACAATTAAAGTTGAATGCAAATAAGTTGAGATGAAATGTATGGTATCAACTCAAACAAAGTCATGGTCCAGCTTATAAAACTGATGAAGTTGAATATGAAAATAATAGGTGGAAGACGTTAGAGGGTGTAGTGCCAGGAGATGTTGAAGAGAAATTAAGAAAACCCTAGTGTGAGACCATGTGTCCGTTTGTGTGTAACTGGTGACGACTATGAATTTCTTATAGCAATAAAATAATCTACGTTTAAAATGGTTGACCTTTGCATTATAATATGGTAGAGAGTGACGACGAAGTAAAAGAACTAGGTGTGAGTGATATAGAGAACCGGGTGTAGAGATTCATATGTATTAAGTATAAATCAATGACTGAATAACTTACGAAAGCATGGCTAAGATAGGTTAGGTTAGGTTGGGTTGAATGCGACTGACAAGTGAAAGTGATGTAAAAATGTGTGTCAAATCCAAAAAAAATATAAAAAATATCTATATGAATCAAACAAACGACGTAATTTACTTATGAAAATGGACGAAATTTGTTCAATCAAAATATTGGAAGAGTGTTTTCTATCAGCAAATTTTTAGATCAAAATGTAGAGCTAAGTGGAGAGGTTGGATATGAATATGTCAAAAATCAATTATTAAATATCATACGTAAGCAGGAAATCTCGAACGATAACTCATAATAAACGGTAAGGTTGACTAGTGGAAGTTTTAACAAGAGTTATCATCTTATATCACCACCGAATCCCGACCAGAAAAATTTGGAATAATACAGTCTACCTATGACAGATATACAATTCAAAAAGTAATACATGGGAGGTATCGAACATTGACCGTACAAATATCCCACAAAAAATATCATAATATGAATTACTTATAACATTCAAAATATGACCAAACTTACATATGAAAATGGACGAAATATTTCTCGAAGTAAAATTGGAAGAGTGTATTCAAACTGCTAACGATGGATCAAAATGTAGAACCAAGTGAAGATATTTGAAATGTATCAATCATAGTATTTTGTTTTAAAAGAGAGGTAATTACTGTAGTTTTATTGGAAGTCACAGGTCATAAGTAAGATGTTAAAGATAGCGACCGAGCCTGTAAATGCGCACAATTGTATGTACGTGTCTTAATGGTGGCAGCACTGGTGACGGCACCAACCCAGTATGTGCTCACAAATGTGAGTAGGTGTCTACATAGTGCCGGCACAGGTGCCGGCATCGACCCTGAATATGCCTACGTAGTGTCCACATGGTGTGTGAAATTCGAAAAATCTACGTTAAATCGACTCATGTGGAGTGACTTGATATGTATAACGCATAAAAGAATGACTACATGCCATACATAACCATCAAACTTGAATGAAAATATATAATTATTGGTAAAGTTGGTTGGGTTTGATTGACCGATCTTTGGACCTAACATCGCGTGGAAATGATCCACATTGAAACCTTGCAACAAATGAAGTGAATTAGTTTTTTTCGGACCTTACCTGCTGAGTCTCAGACAAACATATAATTGAGATATCGATAAAGTTCTGGAATCTAAACATCTGCAAAATGTTATTTACCAGATCAAAATTGAAGGAATGTATTCAAACTGTAACGTATCTTAAAAAAATATTCGAAGTGGAGAGAAACATATACAACAATAGCATACATAATCATCAAATTGGGATTAAAAAATACCTAATCATTAGTTAGGTTAGATTGACTAGGTATTAACGTACCTGGAAGTGTATAGCAACCATTTTGAATTAATTGATTTTCGTATCATTGTTGTCGTACATTGATATGTAAAGCTCCAACTATGTACTTTGGCGTGATTTATATTCTGGATTTTGTTGACTGCGGTCCTTGCATCGCAGATCTACAGTAAAGTGTTATGGTGCATGTTGTGTGTATTCGTTATAATACACGAAGAGTGTAGGAAAAAAAAGTTAATTAATCTTATTTACCAATACCATATATTAGATAATAAACAATATAACATGACATCAAATTGATCATCCCTTAAATCGAGTTACAAATCCAACAAAATATCTTATTGTAACAGTAAAATGTTCTATACATATTGAAAAAAAATACGCGTAAATTCATTGCCAACGCTTTATCAGCCAAAACAATCAATGATATTATTTGCGGTAATCTTACATAGTTGTTTAGAAATCTACAATCTACCAACGTTCCATAACCTAACAGCACGTGAAACTACTCATACGCACACACTCATACACATATGCACAAATTACCATTGTCATAAATAAATGAATTAGTCGTATTTAAAAATTGCAAATCTTCAGTAAATATGCTACAGGTTGGTCTTTTTTTTCTCATGGAAAGTTGAAAAACATGACTATATGGTTTGGGAGCTAACAACTTGTGCAATCCGATATACATAACTGAGAGTTACTATGAACGAATAGAGTGATTTTTACATTACCAGCTTATAAAAATCCGATAGACTAGTTCTACAAGTCAACCTGAAACGGGACCCAAATCTAATATCAGACCGTGTGGTATACCAATATTTTCTAACACTAAAAAACAAATTAGGCGAATTTATACCTAATAAACATATATTCCTACGATTTCAGTGATTTACATTCTAGATTTTGTTGACTGCGGTCCCTACATCACCAGTCCACGGTAAAAAACGCTTGAGCGGCTATAGTGAATGCTCAAAAAAGTCAGATAATCTGAATTTCAACGAAATCTCATAACAACACCTGAATCAAGCAACTATTTTAACTGTACAAACTACAAACGGTTAACATATATTTATACAAGTAAGACATGTGGAAATAAACATCTAGTAAAGGCATGCTACTGGAATGTATAATTGAGATCTACAATAAAGTAATGGAATATTTTAACACTAACACTATACAAATCAGGTAGACTAGTTCTCCACGACAACTCAATACAGTATCACAGATCCAACAACAGGAGGTAAAACATACCAATATTGTGTGCCACTACATTCCATTAAATGAAGGAGAATGTATACCTAATAATGTTATATTCCTATGATAACTGCTCAAAGTCGTATACCAGCAACATGCTCAAAGCAACATTGATTAAGTATGATATACGGTGTATCCTATTATACACCAGTTGGTAAATCCTATACCAATATGGTGTAGGATTTAGAAATAATATTATATTTTTACTCTTAATGTGATCTGAAGTAGGACGAAGATGGTATACTAACATATAAGCCACACCCAAAAATATCTGACAGTAAAACAAACACTGACTTTATGAGAATTAAATTATTTTACTACGATACCCGTTCAATCTGAAACAGATTACCAAACCTACTAAAATACTATGTCTACCGTTGGACAAATCAAAGCCCACTGTGTCATATCAACGAACTCTACAATGCTTCATTAGGTCACATCACAGCAAGCAATCCCTGATCTATAACAAATTTAGAGGCGACAGCCAGTCATGAAACAATTTCTCAGACCTACCATTCATCTGTTTAGTACATCATCTCTGAACAGCTTCGAGCAAAGTCACATCCTGCACATATCCAAGAATCCATACGCAGATACAGTTGTCAAGAATGGACCTGACATTAACCACGAAGAGTATGGCTGTAAAATCTGGGCATCTGTTCTCTGTCGACCTAAGTAAATCACTGAAAAGACCAACTGCTCGTCGCATTACCTCTATAACAAACCCATGGAACTTGATGCCGACATCCACATGAACTTACAAATTCACGTTGAACTTGGACGAAGTCCAAATGACCACCAAAGAGTGTGAAACGCTTCTACACCAAAATCAATCCATCCAGTAAATCGTCTTCTAAAACGTTAGACGATACAGTTGCTAGGGTTCAATGACGCACTTGCTCGGGTTCAATGCCGAAATTACACAAAGATGTAGTTCGGAAATTACACCTCTTAAACTTATATTCCTATGATTACCGTGGAAAAATCATACAACAATTATAAAATAACCACATCATTCTCTATTCAACCCTAATAAAGAATAAAAATTAACATATACGAGAGTATTCATCTATGAAAAACGGTCTAGTTATACAAATAAACATATACGAAAGAGCTTTGGCCTAGGGGACTCCTCTAACTCCTCCTAAACATTGAAGTATGTTCCTACACTATAAATACAATAAACAAATAACAAGACCAACCATGTTACAGATCCAATCTACTATAGCTATAATATCCACGTCAGTTATTGTAACAGGATGTAAAATATAAATAAAAAACTAAAAATCTAACTGAATTATACCTGAAATAATGTTCTACATTTCAGATACACACTTAATATATCCTAATATTCGTATAACTGTATATAATAGACAAAACCTTACATTGAAGATCGAAACTCTACCGAGAATATACAAAACTGGATGAAATATATTTAAACGCTAGAGTAATAATAAATCAAGAATATCAATTTTCTACCATACTCAGATCATACATTAAAACCATGAAGTACGAGAAAAAAATCTTGCCTGTAACCTACCAAACAACTAACGTGAATAAGTTAGCGAAACATGTGACCGATATACATAACTGAAACCAGCAGTAAATGATGTGGAATATTTTCTACGCGAAAACGCTACAGTAAAACAGGGGTAAATCAACTATCCTATATCTAAAGTAACCACGTTTTATACGTAACAGAACGTCATATATACCTATGAACATCGAAGTGATGCAATAACCTGCCAATTATGCACGAAATAATGTTCTACAAGTAAGATGCAAACCTAATATATCCTATAATTCCAATAACTGTATGAAATAACCAACTATTCAAAATCCGAAAACAATACAAATTCAATATATATCAACCTATCATTACTAGGAGTACATATCACAATATAAAACCTTAAAAAAAATCCATATCGTTTACGTCCAGCTTCTCACGCTGAGGAGGACATTCGACCGATACTATTTGTACAAAAAAACGAGATAAGACTACCCGAACATGCAACAGCTGCTTGATAACAATCCGTCTGGAATATGCGGACACACGGTGTCACCGAGATATCAGGTTCAAACATGTGTTGTGCGCTATGCGGTAGATAGAATCTCGTAACAAAGCTGCTGCATGAACCCAAAGTACAAACATCAACCCTTCAACTGCCCCACTAATATAAAATACTATTCTTATACATATTATATACATATGAAATAAACAGATGGCAAACACAAAACGTTGCTCAAAACCAACCCTCAGGCTGAAACCAAGCAGGGCCGAGCTCACGCTAAGGCTGCAAAGGTATTTATAGAACACACTTACCATACTATTCTTAAAAAAAAAATAAACAATCTAAAAATAAACTGAAAAATGTCAATCCCAGCACTAGGCACCCACCAACCAGCCACCGAATGAGTCAATTATACCCTTATTGAACAAGAACCTGAACATATTATACACACAAAAATCATGGAATCATTAAACCAAACTAAAAATTCTTTAATACAGACACTCAACACATAAAAATAAAGTCAAGTTAACCATGGAAAATACTGATAACAAGAAAAAAACAGATATGAGCAGCCACGTCTGCCAAAATTTTAGGGCAAACTGAACTTTTTTGCCTAGGAGACCCCCTGCACCCACTTCTTCAAAAAATAACGAGGTATATGTGAAGATATTTCCA
>SDVV010038394.1:0-10739 GCA_016164225.1 Gammarus roeselii
CGATATGCCGTAAGGGAAATTAGCGATGGAGCTCACGTGACCCGCGGGCGTGATTATGATTGGGGTTGTTGAACACGCGATATGCCGTAAGGGAAATTAGCGATGGAGCTCACGTGACCCGCGGGCGTGATTATGATTGGGGTTGTTGAACACGCGTTTTGCCGTAAGGGAAGTTGCAATAGAGCGCACCTTGGCGGGTGGTGCGATGGACACCATCCGTCAGGGTTCGGTGGACGTGGATGAGAGTACTGCAATGCCTGGCGATGGAGGTTATGTTCTTGCCATCATTGAGGCGATTCAACATGTGTCATTGTGATGGGTGAGAGAACACAGCTAAATTGATACTGGACTTGGTCATATGATCCTGGAGAAACCGTGCACCAGTGACAGCAAATACGATTGGAAGATTAGTTCAGAAAGTGGGAAACACAGTTTGGCATGGAATAGGCCGATCCTAAGCGGTAAATTTGGACGGAGGTTGAATTGGCATGACGTGCTTGCTTAAAATCACGACTAGTTTTTTTTCTTCGATAAAATACGATGTAACTGGAAAGCTAAGTCAATGAATAAGATTGAAGGGAAGAGTGACTGGTTTAAGGTAGGGCTGGATGATCGATTTAAAGTAGTGCTGGATGATCTGTTCAAGATAGGGCTGGATCGGTTTAAGGTAGGGCTGGATGATCGGTTTAAGGTAGAGCTGGATTATTGAATAAACTCTTCTGGATTTTAACAGCAAATAACAACTGCGGCGACGACTGCCCAAGTTGAAGTGCGCTTAAAGTGGCTGAGTAAAACATTCATCGTCAGCGTGTGCTAATATTTACAACGTAGAATACACAGAACGCTTTGCAGAAGTTTTCGGTTAGATGTACTTTTTCCTAACTATAATTATTCGTTTAGGAATGTGTAGGAAAACATTTATTTTATAAGGATCATGTGTGGTCAGCAAACATTGATTTATTTTGCAGTTATTGCAGCCCCCGGTGCATATTCTCATTATTATCGTGTCTATCTTCGTGGTTGTATTGAATTAAGCAACTTGTAGTCTACCTACCAATAACCTATTGGAGGTCGATACATTGAACTCCCAGGGAGTGCCCCCCCACCGGTCACTCGAACTCGTTGATTGCTGGTAAACCAAAATGCTTCTCGTTGCCACTCCTTCTGGATGCAAGCGGTTACCGACTTGCAGTGTTCAACCTCAAGTCTTGCTTGCAAATAGTATAGGTATCAGTTAGGTTGGTTAAAGTTATCAAAGTACTATTACTAAAGCACTCGAGTTATCTTAGTGTTCTTAACTAAACTTCATTTAAGCCTCGTAACATCTTGAGTTATCTGAGGGTACTTAACTAAACATGACTTAAGTCACGTAACCGCTCGAGTTATCTTAGGGTACTTAACTAAACTTCACTTAAGCCATGTAACCTCTCGAGTCATCTTAGGGTACTTAACTAAACCTCACTTGAGTTACGTAACCTTCCAGACAAACTCGCGAGTCCTAATTTTTTGTACCAATCTGATAACAGTAGTTCTTACACTGAAGAGCCTTTTGTCAACGCTCCTCCCATCAAAGGATCAATGATGTTTGAAGCCGTTCTCTGTTTGGCAAAAGGCGACCAGTGCGTTTCCATGAACTTCCGCTCCCCTCGTCCCTTGATTTCCATTATGCCCTCAGCGGGGGTTTTCCGCAGTTAGCATGAATGGTTGACTCGTGGTAGGTCTGTGAGGCTAAAGAGGTCCTCACAGTCACTGTTAATCATCTCGAAATGAATGAAACGGTTGGTTCATCATCTTGTAAACAGACCGTCATTCCATGAGGGAAGTTTCCACTCTCCTTTCCATACACGGTTCCGTCTCTGCCCCCAGTGGGATTTGTTCCTATTCTCTTGTCTAACCCCCAATCCACCACTCATCCGTCTACCCTACCCCTCTTTCTTTCCAATCTGTTCGCCTCCATCCCTCCCCACCAGAACAAACAAGCCCGAGACAAACTTTTTCGCAGTTGCTGTCCTGCTGTACACTCCTATGTATAAACTGGAGACGAAGATGCCATCTCCCTGGAAAGCGGTGCCCAAACTAAAAGCTCTATATTTCCGTGGTGATGAGAGCGCAGTTTGGCTCGCGGTTCTGCCGCCGAAAAATTGCACTGCTTCACCTCGCTGACAATTTTTCGGGTTTTTGTATGTGACGAATTTTTTGTAAATAAGTAAAGTTGGCGAGTGTGTTGAGGGCTTGGCCGGAGATTGTTTGCCGACCGGGACCCAATTGACAGGCTGTTCCTTCGATTTGTCTCGAGACGGGGCTCTGGAAAGAGATTTGTCTTGACGCTCCAGTCTCGCCCCTCTCGACTTTCTTGCTTCGATTGCCTGGTCCAGCTCAGCTTCTTTTATGAACTTTTTTTGCTTCATTTACAAATTGATCGGATTCATCGTGAACGGGCGTGAGTTTGTGTGGTCATTTGGTGACGCGTGCACACTTCAGTTGGAGGAGGTTGTGCATTTTTAAAGTGACGTTTGCTCTTCTTCGAATGACACCTCAACACGTGCTGGTTTTGTGTAGGAAACAAAATGATGTTACGTCCAATTTTGACCAAAACATTTTCAGTTGCCGCCAACTTCGATGGATTTTATTATTATACTTACAGTTTTCTCATTTGTTGTTCCACGTTCTCATTTGAACGTAATTTATCGCGTCATCTCCTGCTTGTTTTCGCATGAATTTGAATGCCTTTGTCTTTCAGGTCCAAAAGATCTTATGTCGTTGCTTGTGTGGGAACGTTCGGCCGTCTATCGCACTTCTATGCCTGCATTCAAAATGCTAAAGCTTTCTCAGTTATGCATGAATTTTGACGTTCTATCACACAAATGAAAGAGGAACACCGTACTCGAAGCTGTTTTCAAAACTGCTCTGTGTGCGTCGGCTGTTTCCATAGCTGCTCTGTGTACGTCGGCTGTTTCCAAAACTGCTCTGTGTACATCGGCTGTTTCCAAAACGATTTTTCGTTTATCCAAAATCTAACACTGAACGTTACCATTTTCAGGTGTTGTACGTCACGCTTTATTTGTGAGTGGGTTCTAAACATGATATGTGACTTGCCGATAATGCATGAATTTCTACAATTGATGAATCAAACATGAGAAGAGGGACAGATGCAGCGCTACATTTTTTTTAAATTCGTTGTTTTTTTTCCAAAATCGAGACTTTACTTGGCGATCCATGTCTGACAAACATTTTAAACATATTTCAAAATGCGAAGGTATTGTCAATAATAAATGGACTTAGACGCCTTATCGTTGAAATTGAAGAATAGAATATACGCGGATCTTCACGTCAATTTTTTTATTGTTTTTTTAATCAACAATGAAGTCAAACCGTTCATATCTTTTGTGAATGGCATATTCCAAAACGCTAAGCTGTTCATATTAATACAAATGTGTTGTGGAAAAACACATTTGTATTAATAAATACAAATGTGTATTTATTAATACACATTTGCTCGTGATTGTGCTCGTACGTTTTGGTTCCATGGTTAGCTAAATTTTTATACTTGAACAATATATTTTTTAACGTGCATTGTTCAACACGCCATAGTTTCAGCGTTAAGTATTTCTCCCCTTGTAAAATTTTTTTCCACTCCAGTTACCAGAAATGAATTATTGTTCCCCTACCTTGCAAGGTGCCCGTTGTTTCCCTACCTTGCAAGGTGCCCGTTGTTTCCCTACCTTGCAAGGTGCCAGTTGTTCCCCTACCTTGCAAGGTGCCCGTCGTTCCCCTACCTTGCAAGGTGCCAGTTGTTTCCCTACCTTGCAAGGTGCCCGTTGTTCCCCTACCTTGCAAGGGGCCTGTTGTTCCCCTACCTTGCAAGGGGCCCGTTGTTCCCCTACCTTGCAAGGGGCCCGTTGTTTCCCTACCTTGCAAGGTGCCCGTTGTTCCCCTACCTTGCAAGGGGCCCGTTGTTCCCCTACCTTGCAAGGTGCCCGTTGTTCCCCTACCTTGCAAGGGGCCCGTTGTTCCCCTACCTTGCAATGGGCCCGTTGTTCCCCTTCCTTGCAAGGGGCCCGTTGTTCCCCTACCTTGCAAGGGGCCCGTTGTTCCCCTACCTTGCAAGGGGCCCGTTGTTCCCCTACCTTGCAAGGTGCCCGTTGTTCCCCTACCTTGCAAGGTGCCCGTTGTTCCCCTACCTTGCAAGGTGCCCGTTGTTCCCCTACCTTGCAAGGGGCCCGTTGTTCCCCTACCTTGCAAGGTGCCCGTTGTTCCCCTACCTTGCAAGGTGCCCGTTCCTTTCCTCTTTTTGAAAATTTCAGATTTGTTGAAGTCTCGCGAAATCTCATCTCACGAGTCCTTTGCGAAGCTCTCCGCGCGGTCGTTATAAAACGAAGAACTTCGCTGCCTTTAAGAACTCCTCCGTGTTCAGTGAAGAACTCCGCTGCCTTTAGTTAAGAACTCCTGCGTGTTTAGTGAAGAACTCCGCACTTATCTCTGAAAAGCTCCCCACCACTGAATGGAAAACTCCGCTGTATTTTGTTTGGTGCTCTGCTCTCTTTAATAAAGAACTTCTCTGTCTTTGGTGAAGAACTCCTGGCTTATGTGAAGAAGAGCTCCACACTCTTTAGTGAAGAACTCTACAGTCCTCAGTGAAGTTTTCCGCCGTCCTTACCAATATTTTCAGCTGTTCTTGATAAAATTTCCGCATTCTTTAGAATTTTTTTGCGCAGTTTTTCCCTAACCGAAATTTTCTGCAGCTCTTTGCAAAGCTTTCCGTAGCTCTTAGCAAGCTCTTCTAATTTCTTGCTCAGCTCTCCGCAGTGCGGAGAGCAACCCTGCCTCGTATTGGTTGGATCTGTTTACAAATGTGTCCCTTTTTGTACAACAATTCCCCGATTGCTACTTTTGTGGCTTGAGAGAATAAAAATCTGTTGACTAGAATGAAGTTTAAATATGTATTGTGAGACACAGTGGAGTTGGCTGCTGTACCCGTTGGAGGACGTAGCCTTGCTTACAACGAAAATTCCGTTTATGCTGGTCCGGGTATGTTTGTATTGGTTTGATTCAAATGATAGGCACCACTTATTTGAAATCTCGTGTCCGTATAAGCAGGAGATGCGATGTCAATTAAATATAATCTGTCGTGACGAAAACCTAACCTTAACGGCGGCGTTGGCGGCCTAGCTTGCGTCGTGAGGAAAACGTTTTACCTAACATGCACCTGCTTATTGGTTGGGCGGATGTAATTTATTGAACTACAGGAGCGGTTCTCTTGAGATGATGCCATACAAGTTTCCCTAATGATGCCATACAAGTTTCCCTAATGATGCCATCCAAGTTACCCTAATGATTCCATCCAAGTTACCCTAATGATGCCATCCAAGTTACCCTAATGATGCCATCCAAGTTCCCCTAATGATGCCATCCAAGTTACCCTAATGATGCCATCCAAGTTACCCTAATGATGCCATCCAAGTTACCCTAATGATGCCATCCAAGTTACCCTAATGATGCCATCCAAGTTACCCTAATGATGCCATCCAAGTTACCCTAATGATGCCATCCAAGTTACCCTAATGATGCCATCCAAGTTACCCTAATGATGCCATCCAAGTTACCCTAGTGCAGTTTCAGTTGTTCCCTCCTGCAGCGCTCGACCTGGGCCGCAAGTTACACAGCCGTCAAAGGCTTTATCATTTGGTATCAAAAGAAAGCTCCCGTGTTACAAAAGCGAGTGTTCCTGTGTCTGTATTATGGAACCGAGACGCCGAAAAGCGGCCCAACTGTCAAGCCTGAGCAGCTGGTTTGAATACAGCGGCCCCGAGCTACTGAATAAGAAGGCATTCCTGGCTGCAAATATTCTCGCGGTACTTTTGGCTCCGTAACAAAGGCTGAGATAAAGCGTCACAGAGCGCTGCCTGACTTTGCTCGACTCTGGGGGGCCTCAAGGAGAACTGGGGACCACGCTCCCTTTAGTGGTGTGGGGAGGGTGTTGGAATAGCTTTTCTTGATGGGCATGGGACAAGTGCATTTTTGGAAAATTTAAACGAGTTTATTTGATCGGGTTCTGAAACATATCTCTTGCCTGAACCAGTGTCTTTGCTGGAAGCCTGAACCAGTGTTACTGCTGAAGCCTGAACCAGTGTCATTGCTGAAAGCCTGAACTAGTGTCATTGCTGAAAGCCTGAACCAGTGTCATTGCTGAAAGCCTGAACTAGTGTCATTGCTGAAAGCCTGAACTAGTGTCATTGCTGAAAGCCTGAACTAGTGTCATTGCTGAAAGCCTGAACTAGTGTCATTGCTGAAAGCCTGAACTAGTGTCATTGCTGAAAGCCTAAACCAGTGTCTTTGATGAAAGCCTGAACTAGTGTCATTGCTGAAAGCCTGAACTAGTGTCATTGCTGAAAGCCTGAACTAGTGTCATTGCTGAAAGCCTAAACTAGTGTCATTGCTGAAAGCCTAAACTAGTGTCATTGCTGAAAGCCTGAACTAGTGTCATTGCTGAAAGCCTGAACTAGTGTCATTGCTGAAACCCTAAACCAGTGTCTTTGCTGAAACCCTAAACCAGTGACTGCTGAAACCCTAAACCAGTGACTGCTGAAAGCCTAAACCAGTGACTGCTGAAAGCCTGAACCAGTGACTGCTGAAAGCCTGAACCAGTGACTGCTGAAAGCCTGAACCAGTGACTGCTGAAAGCCTGAACCAGTGACTGCTGAAAGCCTGAACCAGTGACTGCTGGAAGCCTGAACCAGTGACTGCTGAAAGCCTGAACCAGTGACTGCTGAAAGCCTGAACCAGTGACTGCTGAAAGCCTGAACCAGTGACTGCTGAAAGCCTGAACAAGTGACTGCTGAAATCCTGAAGCAGTGTCTCTGCTGGAAGCCAAAATTCGTGTCATTGCTGGATGCCTGAACCAGCGTCATTGCTGGAAGCCTGAACCAGGTCTTTGCTGGAAGCCTGAACCAGTGTCTTTGCTGGATTTCTAAACCAGTGTCTTTGCTAGATTTCTGAACCGGTCTCGTTGCTGGAAGGCGAACCGGTACTTTTACTGGAAGACAACCGATCTTTTTGCTGGAAGGCTGAAGATTTTTTTTTTGCTGGAAGGCTGAAGATTTTTTTTTTGCTGGAAGGCTCAACCAGGCTTGTTACTGGAAGGCTCAACTGGGCTTGTTACTGGAAGGCTCAACCGGGCTTGTTACTGGAAGGCTCAACCGTGCTTGTTACTGGAAGGCTCAATCGGGCTTGTCACTGGAAGGCTCAATCGGGCTTGTCACTGGAAGGCTCAACCGGGCTTGTCACTGGAAGGCTCAACCGGGCTTGTTACCGGAAGGCTCAACCGGGCTTGTTACTGGAAGGCTCAACCGGGCTTGTCACTTGAAAACTCAACCGGGCTTGTCACTGGAAAACTCAACCGGGCTTGTTACTGGAAGGCTCAACCGGGCTTGTTACTGGAAAGCTCAACCGGGCTTGTTACTGGAAAGCTCAACCGGGCTTGTTACTGGAAGGCTCAACCGGGCTTGTTACTGGAAGGCTCAACCGGGCTTGTTACTGGAAGGCTCAACTAATACTTTTACTGGAAGGCTGAACTGGTCTTTTTACTGGAAGGCTGAACTGTTTTTTTACTGGAAGGCGGAACCGGTCTATTTACTGAAGACTGGTCCATTTTTTAATAGAAGGATGAGCAGGTCTCGTATCTGGAAGGCTAAACCGGTGTCAGCTTGCTGGAATCAGTATCTCGACTGGCAGGCAGAACCAGTTTGTTCGCTTGAGGTCTGGGACAAGCCTCTTTGCTGGGGAGCTGGGATCGATCTCTCTTCTGGGGGGCTGAACTAGTCTTTTTGCTGTTGGACTTGGGCCGGTCTCGACAGCAGGCAAAGATGTTATAGTTGCATGATCAGCTTCGTTCACTGCGCTTTGGTATCTATACCCACGGCCACTGCGGTGGGGGGGGCATGCAGCAACTTGTGCAAGTTGGTGCTTTTATCCTGTTTAATTGAAACTGCTGCATCAGCAGCATAAATGTTGTACGACATAATGTACGACAATGCGAAACGTGGCATTGTTTATGCCATTATCCATCCCAGTTCAGTTTCTAGTCCTTTTTTTACTGTTGATGGTTCAAGACTATTGACGGCGTAACATTGCACTAAAAAACGACCAATAAAGCATAGAAGGATATTGAAGATACGGCAATGAACAATATAAAGTGAAGGGTGGCAGTGGTATTGAAACAACAGAATTCATGATACCACGCAGCGCCCGTTACCACTTGGCCATCACGGCATTAAATGCAAGCGGACACTACGTAGACTGCCTCGCACCCCCACCGCCACAGCAATGACATAGATATCGGCTATTGTGATTATATACATATATATATGTGTATATAATATTCATAAATACACATACACACTCAATTGCAACGTTGTTTTGTACTACCAAGCCAGTTTTGTGCCCGGTATCCTGCTGTGTTCAATAATGCTCGTCGTTTTGGTCTATTATTCCATGCCGTTTCCGCCGCTCCTTCCGGCCTGTGTTGGCCTAGGGTAATTCAACCTTGTGCAGCCTTCAGACCACGCCGCCACCGCCCGGACATAGGGTGGCTCTGATACACGGCACTGGGAAAAGTCCAGGTGGGGATTAGGGAAAAGCTTGGAATGGGGAGTAGTTGGAACTAATGGCTTTGGGGATAGGCGGAGAGGCCTCTGTCGACATATTGGGGATTATTTTTACGCACACTTTTGGATTCGGACGCTGAAAATATGTGAACAACGAATGTTGTTGTTGTTGTTAAATGACAAGAACTGGATCATTGTGCTCAGTTGGCAAGGAACTGGATAATTGAACACAGTTGAAATGAACTGGGTAATTGTACACAGTTGGCAAGGGACAGGATAATTCTACAGAGGTAAGTAGGTACGATTAATTGCACACAGCACGGAACAAACTACAGAACTTGAAACAGGTAACGAAGCGCTTGATGCCCTTCGTGTATTTGACATGTCGGTTAGAACTTCCAAAGAAAATGAAGTACGAGACGAGTCCAGAACTAGAGTGGGGCAACTCTATTTGAAGGGTTTATTTAGGTGTTCGTGTTAGAGAATGGACCGTAGTGGCAGAGTGGTCAGTGGTCCCGACTACAGCGCCAGTCTCGGGTACTGCATGTCACGAGTTCGAGTTCCGGCAAGAACGCAGAGGTTTTGGGGCGGGGAGATGGGGCGCCTCCTTCCTCTATGTCAGCCAAATTTGGCCACCCTCCTGATCTGGAGGAATCTGCTGTATGTTTCTTACCTTTGTTTCTTACTTTTGCAGCCCCCCCAGGGCTCAGCATGCCTGATTGTTAGGTGCACCGAGCAGGCTAGCACAGCCATGCGCGCCAGCATCAACAAGGACCCTGCTAAACAGCAAACAGGTACACGCTGAAAGGGATGCGCACCATTGGCTCTCAGAAAGACTCACTCAAAGCCACTCGTATGAACAACAACCAAGCAAAACTACTACCCGTCAGAAAAGCAAAAATAAAAACAACAAGCAACACAAAACCACCACCAAGATTGGAAACACAACAAGCTCCTAGTACTCAAACAACCTATTCCCCAAAAACTCGGTCAATCCCGTCTTGAAAGCAGAAATGGAAGACGACTCGACAACAGCAGCAGGCAGCTTATTCTATATCCCAATCCACCGAACATTGAAAAACCTCCGCGCCACATCCACAGAGCAACGGGGCACCAAGAGTTTGTGTACTGCTATCCAGCGACCTCTGGAACAGAATGGATAAATCAAAGCCCTCTGTGGCACAACACAGAACTCAAATACTTTATGAGGTCACTTCTCAGCAACCTGCCCCTGACGGAGAACAAATTTAGAGCCAACAGCCTGTCAAGGTATGACACCTCTGATAGCCCATGCACCTGTTTGGTCCATCTCCTCTGAACAGACTCTGGTAAAGTCACATCCTGGACATATCCAAGATTCCACACACAAGAACAGTCGTCAAGAAAGGGCCTGACATGCGTCACAAAGAGTGTGACCACAAAATCTGGGCTTCTGTTCACTGTCGACCTTAGCAAGTCACTACAGAGACCAGCAGCTCGTCGCACAACCTCTCTGACATGCCCATGAAATTTAAGGCCAACATCCACATGAACTCCCAAATCTTGTTGCACTTAAACAAACCTCAACTGAGCCCCCCCAAAGAGTGTAAACTGCCTCAACAGCAGGACCAATCCATCCAGCAAATCGTCTTCTAAAACTTAAAACAACACACTTGCTGGGGTCCAATGACAAATTCCATGAAGATGCAGTTCGAAGTACTTTATCAAGATCCCCTTGCAAAGCAGACGCACCATCAACAACATCGTGACGCTGGAAAGACAAGCAAATTTTAAAATCATCCGCGAATGCGTCAACTTAGACACAAGGTCATCCGTTAAAAAAATAGCATATATAAGAACGAGTTGACAAACAAGGCAAGGTATGCCCTGGAAGTTGACAAACGAGGCAAGGTATGCCCTGGAAGTTGACAAACAAGGCAAGGTATGCCCTGGAAGTTGACAAACAAGGCAAGGTATGCCCTGGAAGTTGGCAAACAAGGCAAGGTATGCCCTGTAAGTTGACAAACAAGGCAAGGTATGCCCTGGAAGTTGACAAACAAGGCAAGGTATGCCCTGGAAGTTGACAAACAAGGCAAGGTATGCCCTGGAAGTTGACAAACAAGGCAAGGTATGCCCTGGAAGTTGACAAACAAGGCA
>SDVV010038395.1:0-10739 GCA_016164225.1 Gammarus roeselii
TATATACAAATATATATATGCTCATATGTTAGGTGTACATTGTTTTTCAACAAAAGCAGGATGTCACCAAGACCCTATCGCCATATCAGCCCTGAAGATTGGAACCGCGAATCAGCCCTGGAGATTCGGGGCGCGATGAGCGCCCGACGTTTCCTGTATCCACGTATGGCATGGTAATGCTGCGGGCCGACAGGTTACAACACGTACACTGCTCGACCACCTCTCATGCTCCTCTCACGGCAGGGCGGCACTGGGTTCTGTGTCGTTGCTTGAAGTGGTCCTGCGTTTGATTGTTGTCCAGAGGTCAGTTTTTCAGAGGGGACTTATATATGTATTTTCTTTTAGTATCAGTGTTATGATACGTGGTAATGTAGATGATTATTGGAAGTGTTATGAATATTTAGAGTGTTCACACGCTAAGGGACCCTATGAATTTCCTATTCTCATATGTTATATTTGCTAGTCCAGCTCAAGTGCACAGTGTTGGGGTTCTCACGTTGCCTTAAAACTGGGTCGGGAAGAAACCCTACCTTCCGCAACTGAGGCGCTGGTATACATGTTTCACCCTGTCATAGTCGCCCAGGTGTGCGACTCAGACATGAGCGTGGTGTTTATCGGTGAATGGTGTGTGGTGGTTATTGTTGGCGATTATTTATAGTTTGTGATGAAATTTTTGGTTTAGTAATAGGTATGGTAGAGGGTAAGTATTATTGTATAAATTAATGTGTGTCCACGGTGATAGGGATAAGTGGATTGGTTTAACCGCAAAAGGTGTTGGATTGCTACATAGCAGGATAGTAATACTAATTTATTTGTCCAAGTATTCATCGTTATTAATTAATATTAGGGTTTATTGAATTGGCTTATCCGCAAGAAATGTTAGCCTGGTGCATTTCAATTTGGCTGTATGTGTAGGATTTAATTTATTATCATTGTATATGGTTCTGTAGTATTTAATCAATCTGGTTGTATGTGTAGTAAATATTTATTTATATATCGTATCATTTAGTGTTGCAGCCGCCGCTGTTATTTCAAAGGTTATTTATTGCGTCATGATAGGATTTTAACTTGCTGATGCTTTCATTGCTCGATCAATAAAATGTTCAGGGTATTATTTAGTGATGTAGGTACCGTTGTACTAGATTTTCGATTTGCCTGTATTGCTCGATCATTATCTATTTCAAGTATGTTGACCTGATATGTATTAGTGAAATGCGGATTTATGTAGCTTCTATGTTGTTATAGAGCAAAATCTATATTATTGGATTAAATCCAAACGGATTTAATCCAATATAAACATTAACATCAATTTATTTTCATCATATTAGGAGCGGTTGCAGGGGTAAAACGTCCACGTATTTCCAATCCGTATGACTGTGGACAATGAAACATATATACAAGACTATATTTATTTATTTACATATGTTCATATACAATATCTTAGGAACCTTCAGAGAATAAAACCTGCAGACATGGATGTACTTTCGTCATTCGCCCGAGTACACTCACCAGAGACGGCCTCACCCGTTGTATGTCTCTTCCAAGTTAAATCCATATTTACATTAGTATCATCATCCACGACACATCGCTTCCTCCTTATAGTGACGATAAATTCAACTTCAATGGATTTTTGGGGAATGTCTGGATGCTCATAGGCAAGAGTTGTGCACGCACCGATATAGTAACGTTTATTTTCAAACTTACTGAGGACATTTTTAATAGTACGTACAGTTTGAAGCTGGCATGTTTGTGCGCTAGTGTTGTGTATGGTCTCAAAGTGTGTGTATGTTTTCTTGTTATGGATGTCTCTGTATAGTTCATGCCTGATTTTGACGCTTGTGTCTGGTAATTGACACCATTTGCAACTGATTTTGCGACGTCGGACTCGAGCAACATACTGTAACACTTTGGTTGCAAGCAAATGGCTGTTTCGCTTTTCAGGAGCCCCAGTTGTCTTTTATTTGATTCATTGTACAACGTAGGCTTTTTTCGGGTAGTCGGAGAAGCCCAAGAATGCGGCCAGAGGAGGCTTAAGCATTTCCGCCTCAATGTCGGCCACACCTATGAACTGCAGCAGCAACAAGTCTGTGTCCGAGTAGATGAGCAAGATGTTGTCACCGTATTTGGGTTTCAGTGTGTCATAAAAGAAGCTGTAGATTTTTGCTTTAGCCTTTTCAAGCACGAAGAACCCAACTTGAAGTGGGTGAACCAGTCTGATATTTTTTGCTTGAGGATCATGATGACTGTTTCGGGGAGGGGGTTGACAGCATGTTTTCTGAACTCGTTGGCTGTGCACATGACCTTTGCCTCTAGACTTCTGTTGAGCGTATTGAACACAAGCTTGCCGTACATACTATTTGTGAGCAGTTTGTATAGGGACTTTTAGAAGGAGTTCGTAGACTCTTGACCCTTTTGGATATTTTTCATAATGAAGTTTCTGAAGATTGGTTCCTGTTTCATGCGAAAAATTTGATGAACCTTGGTGACTTTCAATCCTGGTCTGAGGAGGACTTGCAATATTTCCAGGACCACGAGGTTGTCAGTTTGGGGCAGATGACTAGCAACCAGCTACAATCTGCTCGTTTTCTGTTTGTGAGATGTTCCGAGGCTGTCAAGAGATTTTTTTTGTGAAGGGCGAAACATCGTCCAAGCTAACTTCTGAGTGATGTAGCAGTTGTTTCAGCTCAACTGTTTTTAGGGCAACTTTGTTGCTGACTTGAGTATTTGCATCGGGGATTGTTTATCTTGATAAGACATTTTGTCAAAGTCGTGGATTTCGCTAATTATAAGGGGGTTCACTCAAGCGTCCACCATGATGACTGTTAAAGTCCCACATTGCGGCTGAAGACACAGGTAGTTTAGGGTCAAAGAATTGCATCGGGAATTGTTTATCTTGGTAAGACATTTTGTCAAAGTCACAAATCTGCCTCGTCTATTTATGACAATCAAGTGGAGTAGATCGATATCTTTGACCAACTCCAGTTTCATCTTGCCTTCGTAGAGAGCGGCTTGCATTGCAAAGCCAGGGACACTCATAAAAGGGATGGGGTCCAGGGTGTAGTCACGTGTCATGGTCTCCCTACACTTTTGGAAGACTTCGGCCAGTAGCAGCGTGTCGATGAGGAGGTAGATGATCATGAAGTCACGCAAAGTCATGCAATTGGCAGCCTGCCACATTTCAATCAGTTCAGCATAATCAGAGTCCGATATTCCTTTGCCTCGAAGTTGACTGTAAATGGTTTGTTGCGATGGGATGTCTGTTTGGTCCAACACAGCATCCGATGTGATGACCTCATAGCAGAAATGTTATTTTCGAGTAGCGAGGTCTCAAACTTTGTAAATGTCATGGCTACTATCTTTAAGCTTTCTGGTAAGACTGTCTAAATATGAATTGAGTAACGAGTACGAGTTGATAAATTTGACACCGTACCTGCTCGTGTCATCGTTCAAAGAGACGGAGATGATGAACATTTTGTCTGACTGTTTGTGGCAACACACGGATATTCGATAAATTTTTGCCGTCCAATCCTCTCAATATAAATCTCATGTCATAGGCTGATGCATTGTGAGCTATACAAGGCATATACTTGATTTTCTCCGTGATTCTAAACTTGCAATTAAAGCATAGAGCCGCAATATAGTTGCCAGATTTCAATTCTTTATCGGGTCCGAAAATGTCCTCGATGTTATGATTATGGTGGCGAACTCTTTGTTTACCTTTTTCTCCAAATGTGTTCCCGGGGCATTCACATGTTTGAAAATATCCTCGATGTTATGATTATGGTGGCGAACTCTTTGTTTACCTTTTTTTCCAAATGTGTTCCCGGGGCATTCACATATTTTGCTTTCGCATTTTTTTAAGTCTTGTTTTGTGAGGACGGGAATGGGAAATAAGGGTAAGGTTAACATGTAATCATAATGGTCCAGCAACCCATTCTTGACGAGTTGTGTCTCCTTCTAGTCAAGGGGAATTGAAGTCAAATCGACTACTTTGTGCCTTACAATTTTACCGTCTTTATCTTCTAGGGTATAACTGTACAAGCACAACTTGTGTATTTCAACCTAATATTTTCCCTGTGTTTTAGGATCCAGAACAGATTCATTGTCATAAAAACAAACAACGGGTAGTTTCATGGTTGCTTGCATGACTGAGAGCTGGTATATTTCACCTTCTTCAGGCATACATTGGTTTTGCAAGCCTGTACTGGACGAACACAATTTTACGTATCCAGCTTTTTTGCTTACGTCCATGCACGGCATACAAAATGAACAGAAAAGTGGTTTTATGATTATTTATTTTTAATGCGAGCATGAATAGAGTGAAACACGGTATGAAAGCGACATGATTGGCATCTAAGATTTTAACAAGATGGATCGTGCGTTCCTCACTGGCTTCTAAACTGCCTCTGTATACACAGACAAGATCATTACCTTCCTTCTCTTTTCTGAGCTGATATAGTTTAATGTTAACTTCACAGTCCCTTTCTATGACTGGGAAATCTTCTAAAGCCACAGGTTTGTCCAAAGTAAGTTTTGGGAAAGAAAAGTATGTGTTTTTGTACGGGAGAAAAGTTCACTCCGACTGTCGTTTATCATCTAAGAGGTGTGTATTTTCAGGTGAGTGGAAATATGCGATGAGACTAGTAAATACACAATTGTTGTTGTCTAGTCTTGATGTTGACGATGTGGTAGCGGCCTGGACATTTTTTGGGCCAAGGAACATAATTCCCCATACGTTTTGTTCCATCAAACCCTGTCCTGTAGAATTTACGCGCAACACTGGTTACTGTATTGATGCTCCAGCCACTACATTCTCGCTCCTGTTTTTCTAATTTATTTTGTAAATCTACCCCGAGATCCTCTATCAGCTCAGAGAGCAAAGTGTTTCCTGTTAGCTGGATCGCTTTTGTGTTTATCACCCTGTCCATGTCATCTACAGATGCAACCTCAACTTGTTTGCTCATTTTAACATTCACTGTGCTTTGAAGTCTCTGGAATGTGCCTTTTTTAGATTCAGTATGTTCCTATAGCTCCTCACCCCCAATGTGATCATGGGAGTTATGTTGACAAGTTCAGTGTATGGTATAAATGTTGAAGTGACCAAATTGTTTTCCAAAATTCCTATAGAGGTAGGCGGATAAAAGATATGCTCACGCAACGAAACTGTAGGCTGAGTGACAAACTGTTCCGGATCAGTAGGAACTCCGGGCTGTTCCAGAGCAGTAGGCTGAATGCCGGGTTGTTCAGGAATGGGAACACCTGCGCGTTGCGGGCTTGTGGACATTACGAGGCTAGGTTGCGGGGTTAGGTCGCGAAGATGCAAGTCTAGGTTGCGGACAGGTCTCACTTCGGTATAGACCACTTCTTGCATCCTCCAACATTGGCGTATCCGCCATATTGTTTTGGTTGATCCCACACGCAAAAACAAATTCATATTAGATTAACAAATAACAAAGATATATCTGGAATAAAAGACTAACACAGTTACAGAAAGATATCTCTAAAAAATAGACACGTTACCTACATTTCAAGAGAGGTGTATGGCCGACAAGATCAAGAACACAAATAAAACAACAACTGTGTATTGACTACGGAATGGTCATCGCATATTTCAACTTGCCTGACAATACACACCTCTCATATGATAGACGACAGTCGGAGCGTACTTCTCTCCCGTAATAAAAACATACTTTAGATTCCAAAAACTTGCCTTGGACCAACCTGTGGCTTTAGAAGTGTTTCCACTAATAGAATGGAACTCTGAAGTTAACATTAGACTATATCAGCTTACAGAAAAGAACGAATGTTATGGTCTTGTCAGTGTATACAGAGGCAGTTTAAAAGCCAGTGAGGAACGCACGATCCATCTTGTGCAAATCTTAGATGCCAATCATGTCTCTTTCATACCGTGTTTTACTACATTTATGCTCGCATTTAGAAATAAATAATCATAAAACCACTTTTCTGTCCATTTTGTATGCCGGGCATGGACGTAAACAAAAAAGCTGGACACGTAAAATTGTGTTCGTCCAGTACAGGCATGCAAAACCTACAGGCTTACCTGAAGAAGGTAAAATTTACCAACTCTCAGTAATGCATGCAACTATGAAACCACCCGTTGTTTGTAATTATGACTGTGAATCTGTTCTGGATCCTAAAACACATGAAAAGCATGTAGTTAAAATACACAAGTTGTGCATGTATAGTCATGTTCTAGTGGATGAAGACGGTAACATTGTTAGGCACTAAGTAGTCGATTCGACTTGAGTTCCCCTTGAGGAGATTGAGACACATCTCGTCAAGAATATGTTGCAGGATTATAATGATTACATGGCAACCTTACCATTATTTCCCATACCCGTCCTCACAAAACAAGCCTTAAAAAAATTAGAAAGCAAAACATGTGAATGCTGCGGGGATACTTTTGGAGAAAAAGGTAAACAAAGAGTTCGTCACCATAATCATTACATCGAGGGCGTCTTTGGACCCGATAAATAAGTGATATCTGGCAACTATATTGCGGCTCTATGCTCGAATTGCAAATTTACGTAGAATCACGGAGAAACTCAAGTATATGCCTTGAATAGCTCACAATGCGTCAGCCTATGACATGAGATATATATTGAGTGGATTTGACGGCAAAAATTTATCGAATATCCGCGTGTTGCCATAACAGTCAGACAAAATGTTCAGCATCTCCGTCTCGTACCCGTTCCTCAACTCAAGTTTAGCCAGTTTTACCAAAAATCTTGAAGATAGTGACCATGACATGCCGCTTCTCAAATCCCATCTCACACGTCTCAGCTACAGTGACGTGGTTCTAGACCTCGTTATTTGGAAAGAACATTTCTGCTATGAGGCCATCACATAAGATTCTGTGTTGGACAAAACAGACATTCCATCGCAACAAGCCTTTTACAGTCAACTTTGAGGCAAAGGAATATCGGACTCTGATTACGCTGAAATGATTAAAATGTGGCACGCTGCCATTTGCATGACTTTGCGTAACTGCATGATCATCTACCTCCTAATCGACACGCTGCTACTGGCCGAAGTCGTGTAAAAATTCAGGGAGACCATGACAAGCAACTCCACCACCCTGGACCCCGTCCATTTTGTGAGTGCCCCTGACTTCGTAAAGCAAGCCGCTCTATACGAAGGCAAGATGAAACTGGAGTTGGTCTAAGATATCTATCTACCCCTCTTGATTGTCAGAAATACATGAGACGGATTTGTGACGTTGACGAAAGGTCTTACCAAGATAGACCATCCTCGATGCAAAGATTTTGAAAATAAACTACCTGTGTCTGCAGGAACAATGTGGGACTTTAACATTCATTATGGTGGACGCTTGAGTGAATCCCATATCATTGACAAAATCCACGAGCTCACACCCGAAGAAATTTAAGCATTCAACTTAGCAAATGCGGACTGTTCTGGCGAGTACAAGTACATTGTTTGTATCGATGCCAAAGTCAGCGACGATGTTGCACAATAAACAGATGAGCTGCAGCTACTGCTACATCACAAAGAAGTTAGCTTGGACGATGTTTCACTCATCACAAAAAGTCTATTGGCAGGCTCGGAACATCTCACAAACTGATACGAGCAGATCGTATGCTTGTTGCTAGTCAGCTGCCCCAAATTATTTACCTCGTGGCCTTGGAATTATTGCAGGTACTCCTCAGACAAGGATTGGAAGTCACCAAGGTTCATCGAATTTTTCGCATAAAACAGGAACCAATCTTCAAGAACTTCACTACGAAAAAAAATCAGACACGTCAACAATCTACAAACTCCTTCGAAAAGGCCCTATATAAACTGTTCTCAAATAGTATATACGGCAAGCTTTTGTTCAATCCGCTGCACAGTTAACGAGTTCCGCACGGTCAACGTGTGCACAGCCAACGAGTTCCGCAAACATGCTGCCAACCCCCTCCTGAAAAACTGCCACGTTATCGGCCCCGAAGCAGTCACGATGATCCTCAAGCAAAAAAATATCAGAATGGTTCACCCACGCCAAGTTGGGTTCTACATGCTTGAAAAAGCTAGAGCAAAAGTTTACATTTTTTTAAGACACACTGAAACCCATATAAGGTGACAACGTCTCGCTCATCTACTCGGACTCGTTGCTGCTCCAGGTCAAAGGTGTAGCCAACATTGAGGTGGAAATGCGTGAACCTTCCCGGGCTGCATTCATGGACTTCTCCAACTACCCGAAAAATCCTCTCCTGTACGATGAATCAAAGAAAGGACAGCTGGGACTCCTGAAAAGCGAAACAGCTGACTACTACCCGAGTGAGATCATTTGCTTGCAACCAAATTATCACTGTATGGTGCTCGAGTCCGACGCCACAAAATCAGATGCAAAATGTGTCAATTGCCAGACACGAGCCAAATACAGAAACATCCATAACCAGAAAATATACGCACACTTTGAGACCATACACAATATTCGCTCACAACGTGCCAGCTTCAAACTGTATGAACTATGAAAAATTGTCTCAGTATGTTGGAAAAAAAAATTATTATAACGTTACGTGCATAACTCTTGCCTATGGGCATCCAAACATTCCCAAAAAAAATCATTGAAATTGAATCTACCGTCACTAGAAAGAGGAAGCGTTGTGTCGTGGATGATCATACTAATGTAAACATGGATTTAACTTGGAAGAGATGTAAACCGGGTGAGGCTGTCTTTGGTGAGTGTACTCGAGTGAATGACGAAAGTACATCCTCGTCATCAGGTTTTGTTCTCTAAAAGTTCCTACGATGTTGTGCATAGGAATATATGTAAATAAATAAATATATCCCTGAACATATATGTTTGATTGTACTCAGTCAAACGGACTGAAAAAGTGTGAACGTATAGCCCTGCAACCGACCCTAATATGAAAAAAATAGATTGATGTAAATGTTCATAAGATGTTGATGTAAATTTTCCTATGTAACCAATGAAAACCGTTTGGATTTATTACAATACTATAGATTTTGCTCTATAAAAACAAAGAAGCTACATAATTCCGCATTTCACTAATACATAACAGGTCAACTTACCTAAATTAGATAATGATCGAGCATTGAAAGCCAGATGAAAATCTATTACAACGATATCTCCATCACTATAGAAAAGAAATAAACAACTTATAGATCGAGCAATGTGAGCATCAGCACATTGAAAATCCTATAACAACGCAATAAATACCCTTTGAAATAACAGCCGCCGCTGTTATTTCCATGGGTATTTGTGACGCTAAATGATACGATTTATAAATAACTATATACTACACATACAACAAAACCATATACTATGAAAAAGAATTGAATCCTACAAATACAGCCAAATTGATACAGGCTATCATTTCTTGCGTATAAGTCAATTCAATAAACCCTAACAATAATTAATGTCATAGATGCAGGAATAAAAAATAAAAAGTACTAACCTGCTATGTAGCAAACCAACAACTCTTGCGGATAAGCCAATTCAATGAACTCTAACACCGTGGACGAACATTAAGTTATACAATAGTAAAAACCCTTTACTATACCTAAAATTCCATCACAAACTATCGATAATCGTCAGCAATAACCACCACACGCATTCACCAATAATCACCACTCTCATATCTGAGTCACACACCTGGGCGACTATGACAGGGTGTAACACTTATGCCAGCGCCTCAGTTGCGGAGGTAGGGCCTCTTCCCTACCAAGAGATAAATCAACATGAGAACCCCAACACTGCGCACTTCACCATTACCAGCAAAATAACATATGAAAATAGGAAATACATCGGGTCCCCTAACGTGTGAACTCTCTAAATATTCATAAGACTACCGATAATCATCTACAATACCACGTATCATAACACTGATACTAAATTACCTATTTATAAGTTCACTTTAAATACCTGACCTCTGGACAACAATCTATCGCAGGTCCACTTCAATCAACGCTACAGAATCTAGTGCCGCGCTGTCGCGAGAGGAGCGTGAGCGGTGGTCGCGCAGTGTACGTGTTGTAACCTGTTTGCTTGCCGCATTACCAGGGCATACTCGGATACAGGAAACGCCGGGCGCTTTTCGCGCCCCAAAGTTCCATGGCTGATTCGCACCGCCCATCTCCAGGGCTGATATGGCGACAGGATCCCAAGAGCCAATTTGCCGCCCCCATCTACAGGGTCAATTCGCACCCCCTATCTGCAGAGCTGATATGGCGACAGGGTCTTTGTGACATCCTGCTTATGTTGAATATCGATGTATCCATAACAGGGTGAACCTGAATTAACTGACCCTTTCAATTTGTTAATAAATGAAAAACTAAGAACGGAATGAAGTTGAAACTTGCTTTATTTAAAAGAAGAACATTTTTATGGTAATTTTGTATCCTAGTTACGACATTATCTTATATAGTCTGCTAAATTTGTGTTTAATTATCAACCCTTAAGTTTTCATCATGATTCGCTACGGCAAAGAAAAAGGAACGAGAATTCTGCAAACCTACATCAGGACGATGTCAATAACAGAAGCTCAACGTGATTACAGGACCCATTTCAAAACAAGAATCAGTCCTTCAAAAAACACAATTAAATCGCTTTATCGAAAATTTGCGGATACCGGGAATGTTAATGACAAACCACGATCTGGAAGAAAAAGGTCAATTCGAACTGAAGACGCAATCGAAAGAGTTGCTGTAAGCATTACAGATAATCCTAAAACCTCCACTAGAAAACGTGCTTC
>SDVV010038396.1:0-10739 GCA_016164225.1 Gammarus roeselii
GCCTGCTACTAAGGCTTCTTGGCTGGTGGCAGGATCTTGAACCTAAACATAGATGGCCTGCTACTAAGGCTTCTTGGCTGGTGGCAGGATCTTGAACCTAAACATAGATGGCCTGCTACTAAGGCTTCTTGGCTGGTGGCAGGATCGTGAACCTAAACATAGATGGCCTGCTACTACGGCTGCTTGGCTAGTGGCAGAATATTGAACCTAAACACAGATGGCCAGCTACTAAGGCTTCTTGGCTGGTGGCAGGATCTTGAACCTAAACATAGATTGCCTGCTACTAAGGTTTCATGACTGGTGGCAGTATCTTGAACCTAAACATAGATGGCCTGCTACTAAGGCTTCTTGGCTGGTGGCCAGTTTTTGGAGCTCTCCAGTAAACGGTATGCGGCAACATATAATAGACTAGTGGCAAGATTTTGAAGCTGTCCTGACAATAGCCGCTGCAGGGCGTATTAGTCTTGCGAAATTGACTAGAAACTTGTGAAAGTTCTTCTAGCTCTTGAGGAAAACATTTCACTAATTTTGTCATTTCTTTAAACCACACTACAACACATATCAGTCTTGTTCTTTGAGGTGCGACGTCATTCATTTCCTGTCATATGATGGGGCCGGTGTTGTCATATTGTTGCGTGATTCGTCATTTATTTATAAAGTTGGGCTGTGCGGAGATAAGAACATTATTGTTCCTCTGCCAGCAGCTCTCGGCCAGCCAACATCAATGCCCTAAATGTTCGCGAACGGAAATTAGTATACTCCGACATAAATTTGTTTTTTCATGTCTCATATCAGTATTTTAACTGTAAAGGGACAAATTTTCAGTTCAGGAAATGAATTTTGAAGGAAGATCATCAATGATCGTAAAGAAAGGGTGAGGGCTACCCTCTCCAGTGAATATTTTTTAAATAGTAATCTAATAAATACGGACTGATGTCGATTACTATATCGTTAATCTATCTTCATACATTAGGCTATCAATTAGGCAATTATTATGGAACTAATTGATGAGTCATATTAATTGCCGAGGAGCTCCTGAGCACTGAATGCTATTTTTTATATCATTATGCCTCGAGCATGGATTGCTGGAAGGCATCGATGAATGTATATTGTCAGACGATAATTTGTTCACTTCACTCCTCACACAAGTATTCAATTCCTCTGCTCCGGAAACTCCTTTCTGACATAACATGACCCTACTTCCAGCAAACTCCCTCACCTCAACCCCGTCAGACCCACCCTTAGGTAATTTTCTCAGTCGGGTACCGATACGAAGGAGACTAGTATCTTCGGAGTTACCCTGCCTCCGTAATGAGTAGTCCGAATGGGAAGACCAACTAGGCGAGGTTTTGTGGATTTATACTAACGCTCTGTGAATAAGAGAAAAGGAAGAATCTGCGGAAATAGCTCCGAGAGTTTCACTACCTCCGACCTTGTTCATGTCAATTCACAACTTCTAAGCACAGGTCAATATCAAATAAATAAGCTGCATCACCCTTTTGTATTGTTGATGAACTCAGATCTTTTAGATACGTATGTGTCATTGTATTCCATGAAGGAAAAAATAATTTTTATCTATTGGTGTGAAATATTGCAAACGTTTGTAATTTTATTTACATCCCCATGAGCTAACCTCGAGATATGATGTTGTGGTAACTTCCGGACTGCTGCGCAGCCTTGAACGTTGGGTCATTTTCTATGGTCTGTCACAAATTGTAAAGGAACTTCATTAATTTTCTGCGAAAATTAAACCTAAGGAGATTTGATGAAATGTACTTTATTGTTTAAAGCATTTGATACGAATATACTGTACTAGCAGCTAATCACATAGAATTTAATAATTGATATTCTTTTTAGGACTTTCCTAATAAATTGGACATCATACTGCAAGGCATGCAGTTAAAATGTCCTGACGGTTCAGTAAGCCGGACACTGTTCATCAATGGGGGCAAGCAGCAACTTTGCTATTCACAGCACACGCATTGACAGTATATTAACCTTCTATTAGGTCTTCATGTGGAAACTTATAGAAGTTATATATTTTCCTGTCAATAGGCCACAACATAATATATTTTTTGCATTTAGATTTGAACTTCGTTACAAGTCTAGTACAAACATTGTTCTCAATAGTCCCAAAACTTTATTGGGAGGTGCCATTGCAGTAAAAAGAGTCAATGAACGCCTTACAAATCTGACCTACAATTGTGAGTAAACATACTGAAGCATATTTTTTAGGTCTTCCCGACCAGAATATTTGTCAACAAGAAAGTCAATTCTACAAGTGTTTCACGCTGACACGAATTTGAATCCATTGGGTAAGTGGAACGAATACTACAAGGGTGCATTGGTTCCATTAGAAGGTACATGTATAAATCTGTTGTCATACTAGTTGATTACAACTTGCCCTATAGCTGTAGAACAAAACTGCATGGAGCCTATTACTTCCCTGGTGAACTCAAAGGAAGTAATGGTCGAACGAAATGGGACGTATGAGTCACCGAATTTTGCCCGCTTTTTTATTTATTTAAAATCTATGAAAATACCATTTGGAATATTTATATTTTAATAATGTCAATAGAATAGGTAGTATTGGAAAAAAAATATGTACAAATCGACCGAACGCTGCTTCCTAAGCAAGTAAGGTTCAAATCAATATTAGATTTTTCACACGATACTTCCATGTATCACTTGCAGATATCCCAATCGAATCACATTTCAGGGTGCACAAGGAGCCAACACTGTTGAGGACCAGAGTCTATAGACGGCGTCGAATTGTGCAACACTTGGCATAAAGGGATGACGAGGAGACCAAGGATTCTCGTCATTCGGTCTGAAACCTACAACCAGCCAAACAGTGAGACCGAGCATGCAGTTTCCAAAACTGACACAATTTCCAATATGAAACAGCAACGCGTGGCCGAGAGGAGCTGTCAGCAGCCTCCTTGAAGAACAATGGTACGCCTGTGTTTCCATCCCCGCAGACGACGGTCAAATTCGTATTGGTCGAGTTGACATGACGCCTCTCGACTGGAATTGATCTAAGGTAGCACAATGGCTGGAACCATCAGAGCTCTCAAGGACGTCGCCCATTGCAGCAGATGATGACACGATTGATCTTGGTATTGATATCTTCAGTCGTAGGCAGCCGCCGTCACAGGAGCTCGAATAACTGATACTGAACTGCCGTCTACCAAAATTGTGAACCAATATAATTAGGAATGCTCCATTGAAACCACATTATTTTCTCTCATCAAAATGATTCAAACCATTTCAAAAGTTTTGGGCGACTTAACGTCGGTCAACATGCAATATTTATCCTACAAAATACTCGCCAAGAGTTTCAGTGTTATATCCGCAGTTCTCATCAGAGACCAATTCACTGACAGTAGTTACTAGGACCTTCCTCGATATTCAAACAATAATACTCAATACCAACTTCACCTCGCCAATACGTCCTTTGCCCGAGCACGAGAACAAGCGAGCCTCACTTGGCGTCAGATGAATACGAGGAAGCCAAAGACACTCGGCATTTTACTCTGGAAACCAATTACCGACAAGGCAGTGAGACCGAGCCAATCACACCAGCCTCTAGCGGAACAATGGTTCGAAGAGCAGACTAATATTCCGCGATGGTGGTGGAACCGCTGTTGGTGGTCAGAGATGTGGTAACCGATCAATTCCTTCTGATATTGTCATCAGCGTTGTTGAGAAACACAATGGTGGTTTGATGGGCGTCGTGAGTAAGATTATTGGCACCTCTTTGGAATAAGGGGAGGAAGGGACAGGGTGTTGATAGCAATTTTCTGTTAGGGTTCACTCGATCGGATGGTTTGATTGGGAGAAATTCAACAGAAGCGTTTGAGAAGAATGTGGGTGGAAGTAAACGTTTATGAACGGAAATGAAGATATTACGGAAACGTAGGACGGAGCGGGAATGAAAACTTTCAGGAAGACATTGCAGTGACATTGTTTCTGAATGTGGGATTGACATATTTGAATTCATGCGCTACCGTGCCAAGGTCAGTTCTTCGTGAAGGTTTTACACTACACCAAGTGTCATATACGAAAGAAAAAAAACAGCGAGTGTATCCCAGCAGAATGTATAGCTGTTCTAACAATAAATGGTTTTTAACCAAATCATCCATGTAGCGTGATATTTCAAATAGTAATGGTGATGTGACAGATGTCATAATATATTTTGTAAATTGTGGTTTATGTCGTCAAAGTTACACTAGATTTCGAGTCATCAAAATTCTGTTTATAGTTTTTATCGGTGGAATAAGGTAAATTTAATAACAAGGCAGTCATTTAAAGCGTCAAAATGGTCTAAGATGATTTCTGGAGCGTATTGACAATTACCATCTGAAGAAATGCGCATGAATGACCAGCGTTTTGATGGAGAAAAATATTTGGTTATTCTGCTTGTGTGAACACGTTCTAGTACTATTACTACTCAGCGCCATCTTTCCGAGCTGGTCAACTTCCATAAAACAGGTGATTGTTGGTATACGATAATTTGGCCTCTTAACAATATATACATTTTGCTCATTCACGGGATCGTTAAATTAGTTGGATCAGCGGTCGCATTCATCGTTTGAACTTGAACGCGGCTGCGTATCCAGTTGATTGAATTCTTCTTGGTCGAGAAAATTAGGTTCCTTAAAATATTTTTCAAACATTTTTTCCACAGAGCGCTTCTTAAAAAAGTAATTACATTGTTTACCACTAACACTAACCTAGCAAAACGCAGTTGTGAAAGTTTCAAAGTCTAGTGCACTTAAGAGAGATCCACGCATGTGATGGATTTGAATAGCTTGGGTACTCGTGAGAAAAGCGTTGCTAATACTGTGCAGTGGAGACAGTGATGAGCATAGATACCTTTCTATGCTCAAACGATAGTGATACAACTATACATGAGAATTGCTTGAATGAAACCGATACTTATCGACGCACTATGCAATACCGAAAACGAAAATTGAATCAATAATACTTTGTATCGATACATTTTAGACAGTAAAATTATAAGGCCTCATATGCAATCTTACGTCGGTTTTTACTATCGGATTAGAGTTTTTTTCCCATATTATGGACAATCAACCTGATGAACGCTTTGGTGAGGGACGTAAACAGTTACAAGCGCAATGTTTAGCAGCGTGCGAAGCGTAAGATTTGTGTGAGCTCATGTGTCTGCAGACACAATGAGAGCTGAGGTTGAGTTATGATACCATTCGCCTTCTTTGTTTATGGACATTTTTTTTCATAAAACCCAAAATCGACTCGTCAGTGACATAATTATTTAGTTCATAAAAAACATCTGAAGAGAGTGTTGCTGTTTATTACTGTTACAGAGACTCGTAGCGTTCGGTTAGTGCACATATATAACGGATTGAGATGACCCGCAGCACAAAAACCGGGTAAAACGATGGAAACATTCAGCGTGGCCTCACTAGCCGTGCTGGGGGTCACATTGACGACTGTTGTCGCTGAGCAATTAGCGATGCTGACGGCATGGTCCTGCCGGCTGCTCTTGTGGATGCTATTCAAATTAGATTGAATTTGAGCATGGCTGAGGGCGCAACACTTGATATTGAGAGCAATATTAACAAATATGTGCGTATGCTTGTATAACGAATCCCCATGCCGAAATTTCAATTTATAACCAATAGTGAGCCATATGGAACTAGAAAGTGTGAACAGCTTCTACTAACTTCAGAAATGATATGCGGATCGTCAGCAGTGTAGTGTAATGTTAGAGGTAATAGGCTCGTGACCAAAAGGTTTTGTGTTCTATCTACTGGGAGATGTGCTTCTTTACTGTGTCAGCATAGGCCACTGACGTCATGACAACTTCTCACCGCCCAGGATGGGGAAGATGGCGCTGCAGTCTGCAGAATGTCGGCTGAGTCTGTTCATGTGAAACGGGCACATACTTGTGCCGTAGCTGTTATCATGAACGTGACTCTCTGTCGCTCAGGTTTCGGCACGACCTTGTACCACCTTTCAACCTGTAAAGTGACGTGACCTTATTACATATTCTTTTATACTATCGACATATTATTTTTGATAACTAGGTGGTAATTACATATTTATATTTTGAGATATGACAGCATCTGGCCTCAACCACCAATCCCAGCTGAATACAACACCGTAGGTTGTGAACAACTTCTTTTAATGGACCACTTTTAATCGGCTTGGGTTCGGAGCCGTTAACAATTCGAAAACAGACATGATTAACATAATTGGTTTGAGCTCTAGGTAACAGGTACAATTAAATCAACTGTCGATTCAATCAACTGTCTAATCAACTCTCCCAGTTGACCACATTAGAAAAGGACACCCATAGTCACGTATTTACTCTGAGACGCTCCATCAAAAGCCGAACGTTTGCCAGGTAGCGGGATTGACACAATTTTGCAATCAAAGAGCTGAACCTTTAGGGTGACTCCCATGATTTAAATATGTTCTAGATTGTTCTATGTTATAAGCAGAAAAATATGACTTGTTTGAAAATTCATAGCTTGCGCTGTACCACTTTTAAAATCCATCGGATAAAATGCATCATTCAACCGCTATTCGCAATGCGAGTGCGGCACAACACACACTGTGTATCGACACTGCTTCTTTAACATGGAGTTGCGGCTGAGTAGGCCGCCCAAAACATCACAACACCAACGTGTAATCAGTGAAGCACATCATACAGGTACGCGTTACCACAGGTTCGAGACGAAGAAGCGATCATTGATCATGGAAACTTGAAGAACGCGAACAAATGCTTTCAAACGTGGATCGCATCCGTGTCTTACATGAGTCGGATCTGGAGGATTTCGTAGGGATTTATTGATACTACTTGAACGGGTATTGTTTATTTTATACAAATGCGTTGTTTATCGATTTTTTACCAATTTATTAGAAAAAAAAAATCTCAGCGATGATGATGATCGACACATTCTATCAATTGGAAAAGGCTGTGATGCCCCTCAGTCGAGTTGGATGCTATAAATTGCAGCGTTCTTTGATAATTGGTGTTCATAATAAACTCAATTTTGCTCTAGAGGAATTTGATCAACAAGTTCGTCCCAATGTAGGTACCCGTGGAAACAAAAAGATTTTAATTGAGATGACAAGTTTTTTGGGAGGAAATAGAGACGCAGCAGCGTTGTGGCGCGCACTCCATCCTCCCCGGCTCCATTATACTGTCCTCCTAATCTTCATTATACTGTCCTCCCGGCTTCATTATATTGTCCTCCCAAGCTTCATTATACTGTCCTCCCAAGCTTCATTATACTGCCCTCCCCGGCTTTATTATACTGTCTTCCAAAGCTTCATTATACTGTCTTCCCAAGCTTCATTTTACTGTCCTCCCCGGCTTTATTATACTGTCTTCCAAAGCTTCATTATACTGTCCTCCCAAGCTTCATTATACTGCCCTCCCCGACTTCATTAAACTGTCCTCTCAAGCTTTACTATACTGTTCTCCCAAGTTTCATTATACTGCCTTTCCCGGAATCATTATACTGGCCTCCCAAAACTTCATTATACTGCCCTCGGCTTCATTATACTGTCCTCCCAAGCTTCATTATACAGCTCTCCCCGGCTTCATTACACTGTCCTCCTAAGCTTCATTATACTGCCCTCCCCGGCTTCATTATACCATCTTCGCACCTTGTGAACCATCAGCCGACCCATGCAATTAGCCTCTGGGAACTAATTAAAAGTAACAAAACGCCTGGCCTACGGCCATCATGGGCAAGGGGTGATGGATTCGGAGAGATGAGGGGTGCAGGAGGATAGGAAGACAGACACGCAAATGATACGGGCGTAGGAAGTACCTAGTTTACTCTGATAAACATCATTCTGTGGAAATAACTAATGGAGAGATGAGTGTTACGTCTAACCGTGTTAAATTTAATAACTAATGGAGAGATGAGTGCTACGTCTCACAGTGTTACATTCACTGATTGCTCTGAATTGTTTTTAACTTAACATCACTCTAGGGCAGCACATTTATATCCTGCGATTGCTACGTTTCGTAGATGTAATAACGTCGGAGGCGATTCCCCTTGTTCATGGGCTGACCACGAGTTCCGTTATGCTTTACACAATCACATCTCGGAAAAAAATGATAGCATTCGCATGTATCAGTTTTTTAGGCGGCTTATCAATACGCCAGAGTTTCATCGTTTATGAATAATCTTGGACGTGGATCATTTACTATTTGCATCTATATCAGAAGTGGTAGAATGTAATTGGTTATTAGCTCACAATTTGTGACAGCCTGTGCAGGTACCCGACCCTCTGCCGTCGGTGGAAAAGGACATCTTGAGAATCTATCGCAAACTATCTGTATCCGTGAAAATTTCACGATTATTTACATCGACTGTCGTCATGACCGAAAGTTGATAGGACCGAATCATTATCCCTCAGCCAAACCGATTTCGTAGAAACAAACCAAAAGCACCGTTCGAAAGGGAAAGAGTAATCTGGGATCGGGGATTGCATTCAAATATTTTGTTTGCGCCAAAAGTTGAGTGGACCGAATAGCAACGACACACATTGAATCAACTTTATGCGTGGAATCTATTATGATCGAAAGTTTCAGCGGTACTTGTTGCTCTTGTTATTTGTTAATCATTATACTTGGAACTCTTTTCGACGAATCTTTAACTGTATGGGCTACGCGAGGGCTCAGGTGGCACCGAAGAAGTCACCTAAGTCGATTGGACGAACCAAAGGAGGAACCATCCGCCGCCAGATGGAGCTAGTTACGATCCGAACTGTTTCGTATTCATCATTCTAAGGGACCGAAATGTTGTAGTACGTCTCATTCTTTTCCAAACGGTTGGCTAAAAGAAACACACAAGGTCCTGACAGTTTTCGATGAAACAAGCTCTCAGGTCAAAAATGCAATGAATAAATATGCACCCCATCCCATTAACTTTCGATGGTTAACTTTTTCCCTGGTGTTAATATTGGTCCCTAACGTTGTTGTTGAGTCTACAAGTATTCATGTGGAACAGCTTCTGGCCTAAACGCTTCCGGGTGAAAACTGTATAGCCTAATCTTTTTCGCTGCGTCTATTCTGTCCCGTTTACTACGCCGGAAGTGCTCCGACGTTCAGTCGTTCAATGACAAGGTCAATTTGTCTCACGGTTCTATTTCTCCTCTCGTGCGAGTTTTGCCTATTTATTTAGGCTTATTAGGCAGAAAATTTAAGTGTGAACACACGTTGCTTGTGTTTCACTCGTCCAATTTTTATGACAATCAGATGTGCTGATGGGGACTACCATCAGCACATCTGGAGACATTTGCCTTGAGACTACCACAATTCATGTTTTCACCCATATATTAAACAACGTTGTATCAGTAATGAATGCCAACAATATGAAAATCAAAACTCTGTCATGATAGTTGATTATTCGGCAAGAACAAAAAATGTTGATGTATACCAAGTACAAGATTCGTATTAAACTTTTCAGTATAAGCAATAACCGCTCCGAAGATCTGTTAAATGTTATGCGTGTTTTACGTTATAGCTCTGTCTCAAATAACGTTGCCTTATAATGTGTGTTCTCCAATATGCCAAGTTCTAGAGCATCATCGCTCCCCCAAGCGGTTCTCCAAATAATGCACGAGTTCCACTGCGCCTTATAGAGCCCCTGTACTGCATAATAGCCTGGCGGCAAGTCCTTAAAGCGACCTAAAAAATACCCTCTTGTAATTTATAAAAGACTGCCTGAAAGTACTTGAAGAGACCCGGGAAATGGCTGGCTGTATTGCATAATAGACTGAAGGCAAGTTCTTGAACCGTACCAGAAAATAGCCTGTTGTAATTCATAGAAGACTGCCTGCAAGTTTCCTGAAGTGACCCAGAAAGAGACCAGCTGCAATGCATAATAGACTGGCGGCCAATACCTGACGTTATCCAAGAAAAGAAATAGCTGCGATGCATAATAGACTGGCGGCCAATACCTGACGCTATCCAAGAAAAGAAATAGCTGCGATGCATAATAAACTGGCGGCCAATACCTGACGCTATCCAAGAAAAGAAATAGCTGCGATGCCTAATAGACTGGCGGCCAATACCTGGCCAATACTTGAAGCTATCCAAGAAAAGAAATAGCTGCGATGCATAATAGACTGGCGGCCAATACCTGACGCTATCCAAAAAAAGAAATAGCTGCGATGCATAATAGACTGGCGGCCAATACCGGACGCTATACAAAAAAAGAAATAGCTGCGATGCATAATAGTCTGGCGGCCAATACCTGGCCAATACCTGAAGCTATCCAAGAAAAGAAATAGCTGCGATGCATAATAGACTGGCGGCCAATACCTGACGCTATCCAAAAAAAGAAATAGCTGCGATGCATAATAGACTGGCGGCCAATACCGGACGCTATACAAAAAAAGAAATAGCTGCGATGCATAATAGTCTGGCGGCCAATACCTGGCCAATACCTGAAGCTATCCAAGAAAAGAAATAGCTGCGATGCATAATAGACTGGCGGCCAATACCTGACGCTATCCAAAAAAAGAAATAGCTGCGATGCATAATAGACTGGCGGCCAATACCGGACGCTATACAAAAAAAGAAATAGCTGCGATGCATAATAGTCTGGCGGCCAATACCTGGCCAATACCTGAAGCTATCCAAGAAAAGAAATAGCTGCGATGCATAATAGACTGGCGGCCAATACCTGACGCTATCCAAAAAAAGAAATAGCTGCGATGCATAATAG
>SDVV010038398.1:0-10738 GCA_016164225.1 Gammarus roeselii
AACCTCCTCTTGATGTCCGTATTACAAGCCGGCATCAAAAGCTTATAGGGATGGCCCCGAGTTCTTGCATCAGGAGCTCTCCAAAAAATACCCCCAAAGTCAACGCCACCATCCAACCTGCAGATGATCCTCCAGTATTTAATGAGGTCCGCCCTGAGAAACCTCCCTTTTATAGAAAATAAGCCAAGTTGCTTCAGCCTGGAAAAGATGTCTGACTCTGACTGCCTGACAACTTTCAAATGGTTGCTGGGTGAGTGAGTAATCCCCATTATTTCTCCTACAAAACATCCCTGTTCCACATGAGGTTATCCCTGCGCACGTCTGGCTGGGGCATTGCAGTGTGGCTGAGGGACATGCACACGCTGCAAGTTTCAATGTTCTGGTGTTCACTATTAAAATTGTACCACACAGGTGGCCACTTGTTAACTGCTACACAACCTACAAAGTTGATCCAGATAGCAACAAAAACACTCTACCCCATCACTAAGCTGATCACCCCTTTATCATCTCCCACCTCCTCTTGTCTCAACACTCGGGTGTCGGTGTGTAGCAAGGATTTTGGGCTGTGCGCTGGCGCAGTTTCCACCACCGCAAGTGGAAACTAGGGCTAAGCAACAACAACAACTTTGATTTAAATTCATGGGAGGCTAGTCAAATCTGACCTCATTATAACTACAAAGCATTTTCTACTGTTTAACTTGGATAAAGTGTAAATGTGGCTCTCAATGCTTGTATCTACGGCCGCAGTAAGAAACTACATCCTCTTGGCTGCACATCTGATGTGAGGAAGTATTTTTTAACTAGACAATAATTTGGTGATTTTTTTTGTCTGCTGTTGTTGTTTGTGCCTTGAGTGTTTCTAGTTTTTAAAGTAGCCTCCTGTCTTCAATTTCACATATCCTGTTTTTTTTATTGCAACTGACTGAACTATCATTTCTTTCCTTTTATTATGAGGAATTTTTGTAACTATTTTGCTGCCTTTATAGATTGACTTGACTTTATTTGCTTTTGTGCACTTCTGTGGATTTTTTGCACTGTAAGTATTTAGCAGTTTTTATAGCTAGTGGTTTCCACCTTGTATTTGTTTACTGGCTACACCTTATTGGAATTATAGTTTCTGCCTGCCACATTGTAGCTATTTTATCCCAATTGATATCCTGCTGATTGTGTTTCCTTTGTTTGTATTCTTGTAACTGGCAAGCACACTCCCAGAGTCCCCTGTGTCCTGCAGGTCATTCTGCCGTGATGCTGTGGGACATGACTGGGTCTTGGAGGGTGAAGGTACAATCATGGCAGAACCTTTCATTTGAGCACATTAATATAACTGAACCTGATCTATTACCCATTATATTTTTCAAATTTGTTTCTCAACAGCATGTCATCTTATGATGGTGACAATGGAGACAGCTTAGACATCAAGCCTCCACAAGCCCAGCTGGGCGCGGTTAAAGAGAAGAGAGAGAAAAGGGAGAAGCGTGACCGCCATCACCGGCACAAAAATGAGTCTGGCGGTCATCGACACAAAAGTGACCGGCACCGGTCTCGTTCTGACCACAGGAGCTCCAGTGACCGACACTCTAGGGAAAAGAGGAAACACAGGTAGCTTGTTACTCTGTGCCTTCCAACCAGGATTGTTTAATTTGGGAGAGGTTTTACATTCATCTTTATTTGCTGCCTTGTTATGGGAATCATTGTCATGAATTCACCATGCTAAACTGGCTCATTTTCATTGTACAGGCAGGCATTCATTGCAACACATTTTTCATGTAATGAAGCTGATATTAGTGTTATACACCCACCATCTGCAGTGCCAGCAGTGTTGTATAATGGTATCTTTGCTGAACTTGCACCATGATGTATGTTTTATCCCACTGGTAGTCTTGCAACATAGGGCCTTCCTAAGGGGGTGGTCCAGTGTTGACGCACTTTTTCAAATCATTGCAAATAGATTCGCACCAACACTAGCATAACATAGGATAATGGATCTTATTAAGTGGCCATGAGGTTCATCTAGCTGTTATACTTTCTAGGAAACACTGCGTCAACATCCAACCTGCGTCATCATAGGGACAAGTTGTGAGTCAACACTGGCCATTCAGACTGGAAATGTCCAATGCAGATCAGAGTTACTCCAAATAGTGATCCTTGCGGAGTTATGGAAAATTCATCAACCTCGTATTTGCATATACTTAACAGCTCACTGAGCTGAGTTTTTTACAGACGCAATACCTCTTTCTGGAGAGTTGTTAAGCAGGTGGGGGGGGGGAAGAGAGGTGTAAAGGCGTGGCTGTGGAGCAGCACAGGCCCTCTCACCTTGGCTTCCTTCCAGATACTGAGGTGCGTGCGCAAGAGACATTGAGAGTTGAGACTGCTGGTTCCCAAGCAGTGGCATAGTTCAACAATACGCCGCTGCTTAGCAGTGGCGTGCTGCCTGAAGTTGGCCATGAGGTGCAAGGGTAGTTGTCAAAAATAAAAATGTTTGACACTTGGTTGAAGAAAAATGTGTCTACAAATTTTCTTTCATAAAATATAAGAGAAATAAAAAGTCCTACACCATTGGGTACATGATATGTTATTATTTAACATATATGAAGCCCACAATTCTATCTCTTCAACTGTGTGACCTTGAGGAGCATTTTTGTGATACTGCGTCATCGTAGGGCCAGGTGCTCAACATAGAGCATTGCGGAAAGTGTTGACGCTCCAGGTCTGCCCCCCTTCCAAATTTTACAAATTTTCTGACTATTAAGGTCTATATATATCCAACATTCTAGGCCCTACGACCCCACATCACGTTTTTTTTTTAATTAAGATTGGCGAAAAAGTGCGTCAACACTGCGGGCCTTACCCTAAGGAACAATCTGGAAATTTAAAGCAATTCAGCCTAATGTTCTGCTCTGCGCTCGATTCGATTGTCTGGTGATAATGATTAGTAGAATCAGACTGAAGCACTGGGTTTTGTCAGATTCTAGTGATCTTCATCACGCTTGCCTACTCTAGTAAACTTGATAATCCATCAACCAAGGGTGAAACCTCATCGTTCTTAGGCTATCATCATGTTTGTCAAATGTATCTTGTAATCACCACAAACCTCATTGCTACCATCCAACCTTGCACAAACAGCACTGCTCTCACTCAACTTTGATGTTATTCTTCTGAAATCACAGCCACCAACATAACTAACACCACCAGAAACCTCACTAACTTTTTAATTCTGCTTCCCTCTATTATTACTACCACCTCAATCTTTGTTACTGCCGCCCAATATCGACCATCACTGCAAGCCTCACAATTACATCGCGACCTCACTGACGCCTCTCCACCTCATCAACTCCACCTCTTCAAGCCTCATCAACGCATTCCAACCTCACTACGAATACCATAAGCTTAACAATTGCAACACGACCTCACTGGCGCATCCCAACCTGATCACCAAGACCCTCCTCTGCTGCTCTCACTGCCCTCCTGACCCTCTCCTCTGTTGCAGGGAGGACCGCGGCGAGTCCGGCAGTCGTCGTCACCGGGTGCATGGAAGCAGGAGCAACAGCTCCCATGCAGCTGTCGACACCCTCACCCCCGCCGTCGGGGAGTACCTGGTGGCTCCCACGATAGTAGGCTCAAGCAGAAGCAAGGGAGGGGACAAGGAACGGTCATCCAGGGCAAGCAAGAGGGAGGCTAGGGTAGGTCTCATTCCAACGCGACATAAATTGAGGTGTTGTTAGTTGTTGCTGTTTAGCCCCAGCTCCTTCTGTAGTGGAAAAGCCATAGCGTAGGCACTCAGCCTGGAAGTCCAGATTCCTATTGACAAGTGCAAGTTGGAAATTTTACAGCCGGCGCAGGCCTCTATTTTTGACCCACACTCCTGAGAAAGTTGATGTTATCTCGCGGGCTCTGCCAGAGATCACGCACTGACGTGATGTCACGATAGAGCGTACGGGGGAACATGGCTGGGAACGACGCCGTGACTAACTCGATCGTATTAGGCGGGCTTTTGCACTGCAGGCTCAGTTTGATTACGATGTTCCCCAGTCCACGTTGGTATGGCTGCCGGGCCGTGTAGTGCTCGCACTTCAGCCTCGGCAGGTAAACCCCGTCACACCTGCATAACCTCAACTCTTCCGCGTCAACTCAGTGGGCGAATTTGTAGTCAATTATAACATGAAGCAGCTGCTCTAATGTTAATGTTTCGACACTTTTTTTTAAATATTTTATTTACTTTGTTGTGACAGTCGTTTCCCTTGTGTTCTGCATCTCTTATAGTTGATTTTTTTTAATTGTATGTGAACTTACTCTCAGATAGGATAATAAAAATAAAATCAAAAGTTGGTGAATGTCAGTTCACTTTCGGATGAGGATATTAAAAATCAAAACTATTCAAGGTTGATGAAGGTTGATAGTTGGTTGATTAATCGATTTTTTTATTAAAATGGGCTCGGTGACCGAGTTGATGTCATGCCCAGCTGCAGTACCAGCGCTACAGCCTGAATGTTGTGTGATCTAGCCTTAGCTAACGCTGCTACATTCTTGCGGTCATAGTGACAAGAAGACACCGCTCCCCATTTAACTCTTTGGGCCTCCCCTCTGTGACAGCCTAGCCCAAGCTATCCTCCAGCCACAAATAGGATACGGTTTTATGTGTATTCATAGGTGATTTTTAGATTAATCATTAGGAAGGAGACCAAACGTGTGTTATTGTGATGGATCTTCTCGATAGTCCCAACGTCCCTGCATACCATAATCAAGAGTATCAGTTTAGCGTGGAATTTTCGTGTCCAGGAACATCGTCACGGCCGTAGTGGAAGTCAGCAGCAACACCTGGACCATGACACAAGCGGGGGCTACTACGACGCCCTGCCGCAGGATGAAAGGCTTGGTGGCGGCTTACCTCCTCTGCTACCTGACCCTGCGCCACAGCACCATCATAATAGTCACCACCAACAACAGTATCAGTCTCTTCACCATCAGTCCGCTCACCATCACGGCAACAGTGGTGGTCAACATCACGGACACCACAGGTAAATCGTTAACTAAGTTTGTTATATCTGTTCCGAAGGTTCGGCTGGCAACGAGGTTTTATCTCTGTGGTAGTAGGCTAACTGAAAAGAACATAGATCAATTTGTTGCTGATGACGTTCATTTGTATAATTATGTTGCTATAGCTATTGCTCACAATATGTACTTCCCTTTTCCCCACCAGTGTGTGTGTGTGTTGAGCAGGGTTGGTAAAAACATTTTCTTTAGTAAAGCACATTACCCATTTAATGATTGTTTATATGGTTGAATGGGTTTTATGTTGTTTCAAATGATTTTACAGTGGTTTTAATTTGTGCATGATATTTTTTCTAATAGCCACTACTTCTGATGATTTTTTTTCTTCATAATTTATTATATTGAAGTGATAGAAACATGCAAAAGCTGCTCCATTACTGCTTTCTGGGTTGGAGAACCGTGTTACATTACCCTCAGAACAAGATAGAAACGTCATTCTGAGATCAGCCGACAAACTCGAATCTCCGTAAGAAAGCATCTACATAATGATTCAAAATACCTCTCTTACAAGACAGAAGCAAATTAATTAATTGAGAATGCAAAAAACTGAATTTCAGACGGTAAGTTTTCACGGCCCTTGACTTCAACATAAGGGATGTTAACTACCTCGACAGCACCAGTCAAGATATTGTCAATCATTGAAACCAATTTAACCTGTAGTTAAGTGAAAAAATTTCCGATCCTGAACATCGTCCGCAACTGAGTCCTATAAGCAAGCAGCAAAAGAAGCAGAATGCTAAGTCAAACAAAACTCTCACTAAACTAACTTGGTAAACAACTAACTCAAACGTGTCTACTCGCTAAACAACTTCCGAAATCTAAAACATCCGAAAGCTAAAACATCCGAAATCTAAAGCAGACAAATGCTGATCAAGTGGATTACCAATGGCAACCGTCTGCAGTTGTTGTTGCTGCTGCTTAACCCTTGCTCCTCCTGCGCCAGAGGAACCACAACCGGCGCCCAGCCTAAAACCCGGGTATCCACCGACATAAGCATGTTTTGGATGTTTCAGCAGGTGCAAAACCCTACAGTTGGCATATACCCGTGAGTAAATCGATGCTGTCCCACGGGCGTTTCCATAGATCGCTCAGTAACGTCATATTAGGGTTGAGCCTGCCGGGTGCGATGGCAGGCAGGGCACGACGTCATGACGTGCTCGACCGTATCCGGCGAACCCCGACATCGCAAACTGCTATCGGAGTCTACGTTCCCGTGTGGAGGGCCGTGTGGTTTTCCCAACTCAGCAGTGACAGGTGAACACAGTCATCCCTGGGTAACCACAATCACACTACGTCCACCTCAGATGGGCTACTCTGCAAGACCGTGTTGACTCTATTGTCAAACAGTGCAAGAGCTGTGAAGTGTGTGTTTGTATCGGTTTGTGCATAGATGTGGTTTCTGTAGAAAAAAAAACTGAAGTGTGCGGTCGTCGTGTCATGTTTATAACAATAGGCCTATTGGCCCAAACTAGGTTGCCTTTTGATAGCAAGAGGATTAGGTCTGAAGGAGAACGTCTGAGAGCTTCATGTACCATTTCTGTTTTTATAGCACTAAGAAAAAGAACGGTTTAGATATTCATCGGCTGTTTATGTAGAACTTGTCGAGCAGTAACTCGAACGCTTCGATTGTATTGCTGTGTACAACCTCCGCTTTAAGTTTGTTACATTCTTTGACAACTCTATACGTGAAGAAACTGCGCGTGATGTCGAGTGAGAAACGTTTCCCAACGATGGAAAAGGCTCGCTCGTTTTCGATGGGTTTGACGTGGGTTCAATAGGTCAAGGGTATGCCGGGTCCTCAATCTTGTTGAAGAATTGTGTCCTTCTTATATCAAGATGATGTTTGAGAGGGAGGACCTTGATTTTCTCATGCAAGTGGAGACTGTGTGCTGTCTGTGCACAATCTGTTGCTATGCGTAAGGCGACGTCAACTGATGTGTTATTTCTATGAGTAAATTGTTTTTTTTTATCGTTTTGGTTTCTGGACCTGCTGGAGGATTTTTGTGGTCTGTACACACTATATTAGTTTTTAAGTGCATCTGCAACGAATGTAAGCGTTGCTGTCCCGTAAGGATACAGAAATTACCGTCTGACGGAATGATGCGTTGCAGGTCCCGTGGCGGGCATCAGGTCATGCAGCAAAACCTGTCACTTATGCAATTGTCCCCACGCGAGATGGCGGAGCGGGAGAAGAGGATGGAGAGAATGATGGCTGCAGGTGAGTGAGGGAGATGAGTGAGAGATGGCGTCAGGTGGGTGTTGGAGATGAGTGGGTGATGCCAGCAGGAGGATAAATGAAGCGAGAGGGAGATGGGGGTAAGGCGGGTCGGGGAGACGAAAGGACGACGGCGCAAATTGGGTGAGGGAGGCCAGAGGATGAAGTCGCGGGTAGAAGGTGCATCAACCTGGTGTCGGTCAGCCGAGAGATGACTTCAGGCAGCCGAAACTGGGAAGATCAGAGGAACATGTGGTTAAGGGAAAAACTAACGTAAATGGAGTAATGACGAAAGGCTGTCCAGTACCTAAATGAATCAGAATTAATTTGATATCAACATTAAAGTGGAGAAACGTGGGAGTTGTCAACAGTTCAACAAAAAATGGAATGCAGTTCAGATACAGATACGAAGTCGAATCCTCCAGAAAGGGAGCGGTCGACGGCAAGACGTACTTCACACACCCCTCCTGCACTCATTCACATACTAAATCTTTGCCCTTCAATTTAGTTGATGATGATCATATGTTTTGTGTATTAATGTAAATAAAAAGTAAAATGTATTGCTCAACATGAATATAAATTGGCTTACCCCAGACTGTCTTCTGAAAATTATAATTTGGTACAGTTTTTTGTAAGGATCTCAAGAGCATACCAGAGCGTGCGAGTTCTCTCAACCTTAACGTATCTCTGATCCTCGAGTAGAAAAGCAGAAGGAGCAGTCTCAGCGCGAGGCAGAGTCGCGTCGGCTACGCAAGGAGGAGGAGAAGCGCATTGACCCTGCAGACTATCACCACCATCAGCAGCAACAGCAACAGCAACAAAGCAGCGGCTATCAGTACCATCAGAGCAGTCGGTCTCACCACCACCAGGGCAGCGGTGGCAGTAGCGGAGGTAGGAGCAACAGCTCCTCTGGTTACCACCGTTCCAGTTCCAACAGTCTGTTGCCGGTGCCGGGAAGCGGTGGAGGGGGCTCAGTCCCAGTGGCTGGCATGGGGATCATTACCTCTCCTCAGATGTCCCCTCCAGTTATAGCTTCCTCTCCTCCGCACCACCGCCAACACAAGAAGAAGAAACACAGAAAAGATGCACCTTCGGTCGCATGTACGTTTGTAACCCTAGAAGATATCTATTCTAAAATTATTACATATATAAGTTTAACATAAATATTAAGCCAAGTATGAACTTCGAATGTTTTGTCTGTTCAATGTAGCTGGCGATCATCATGACATTTAATTACATTCTTAAAACCAAGCATTATTTCTGTAATGCTTGTTGTGATGCTCGGACGTGTAAAAGTTGGCCCCGATAAGGGTTTAAAGTGCTCTTACTAACTGCTCTAAGATATTTAGAGGCCTTCACCCTTGTTAAGCAATTGACCTGAATGGGTTCGGTTGGCGCCGGTCCGCGTGTCTTCGATAATGTAACTGCTCATCCGGTGCAAGAGCAGCTTGAACATCCTGATCATATTGGCTTTGTTTTCAGCTGAAGAAGTGCATGTCATCAGCGAAAACGAAGAAGAAGAAGAAGAGGAGGTGGTTGAGAAGGCATTGACGGAGGAGAAACCAAAGGAGGATGTCGAGATGAAAGAAGAGGAAGTAACTGAAAAGGAAGAGGAAAAGAAAGAAGATGGCTCTGAAGGTTCAGACTCGGGCTCTTCGGACAGCTCTTCAGACTCAGGTGAGGGCCAGTTCGCAGGATTTTGCTTGAAAATGACAGGCTCTTATTATTCATGTCAAATGATTTGAATGAAAAACATTGTATTGCAAAACAGGACATCATAAATACAGATACAGATACAAACACTAGGCCGCATACCCCATGAAGGAGGGTGGACGACGGCAAGGCGCACCTCACACTCTCATACGCTCACACTCACACAACTTAGCCCTTTTGTGCTAAAGGGTCCGGCCGGTACTCCCTCAACATACAATCTGGGTCACGATTGCAGTCCGAGGATCCGTCGTCAGCAGCACGGTCCGACAGTTTTCACTGGTTTACCCCCGCCACGTCATAATGGCCCACCCACGACCATCCCGACAGTGGGATGCCCAGGGCGGGAAAGCACATCAGAGCAGCGTTAAAATCAACCATTCACAATCATTCTCCACTCACGCTTGTTCATTGCACGCTCTCTCGCCACCTCCACATTCATGTCTCTCCTTCCCAACACCTGCTTCACACCATCCATCCATCCATCCAAACTTCGGTCTACCTCTTGGCCTGCGACCACTCGCCTCCGCATTCATCACCCTTTTCACCAATCTCCCTTCATCCATCCTCTCCATGTGCCCGAACCATCTCAGCACACGCGAATCCACTCTGTCCTCCAACTTCTTCACCATCCCTGTTCTGATTCGAACCATGTCATAGGTGATCCGGTCTCTCTGCGTTACTCCAGTCATGCTCCTCAGACATTTCATCTCGAAAACATTCAACCTTCTTCTCTCCTCTGCTCTCACCCCTCAAGCCTCAGCTCCGTAGAGCACAGTTAGGCCAACAACGCCCTCATACAGCCCTCTCTTTGCTTCCATCCTTAACGTCCTACAGCTCATTACACTCTTTAGTGCACCCAACACTTTACATCCCTCTTTCACTCGAGCCTTCACTTCAGTTTCCACTTGTTCAGTTATCTCTACATGGGAGCCAAGAAACTTAAAACACTGAACTTCCTCCAAGAGCTCTCCATTTAGGGTGACATTAATTTTGCTCGCATCGACAGTCCTCGAGCATCTCATTACTTTACTTTTACCCACGTTCACTCGAAGCTTCCTCCTCTCACACACTCTACCAAATTCAGACACTAGCCTACATAGCTTCTTCTCTGAATCCGTAACCAGGGCCGTATCATCACCAAATAGCAACTGGCTCAACTGCCAACTCGGCCCATTCGCTTCCAACAGTTCCAAGCCACGACATAGCACACTCGCGTCCACCTCCCTGACCACTCCATCCATATAGATTGAATAGCCAGGGAGACATCACGCAGCCTTGTCTCAGTCCCACTTTCACTGTGAACCAATCACTCACCTCGCTTCCCACTCTGACACATGCTCGGCTGTCAGCATAGAAACTCTGCACCGCTTTCAACAGATGTCCGCCCACTCCATACAAACGCAACACCCTCCACAGCGCTTCCCTTTCAATCCTGTCGTATGCCTTCTCAGAAATAGGTTTGGTAAATTAGATTGAACGCCTTCACTTTTTGATGAATGGTGGCGTGGATGGATGGCGTGAAGCAGGCATTAGGTAGGAGAGACGTACATGTGGCGGTAGCGATAGAGCTCTTACCTTTGCCTTTGCAGCCCCCTCCAGCAGGTCCACATCAAGTGGGGAGCAGCAGAGCCGGGGGAGGCCAGCACAGCCATGCGCGCCAGTATGCTGCTGAGAACAGCAATGTCAACACAGGTATAGGAACTGGAATTAGTGCGCACTATTGGCTATCACATGAACCATCCGCATGCATGACATAAAAAA
>SDVV010038399.1:0-10738 GCA_016164225.1 Gammarus roeselii
CAATTTTTTTATTGAACTTTGATATTTTGCTTAGGGCAAACAACCATGTTCTGGACTCTCTTTGTACCCATCCTTACAACGTTTTTTCCTAATTGTTAGGAGGCCACAGAAAGATGGGATAAATACTGTCTATTAGTTTCATTGTATTATTTTTGCTCATTTCAGCGTATGTTGGTCCAAGGTACCGTTGAACTAACATGGGCAAAAAGGGATCTAAGCTTATGATCCAATTACACAATTCGGGAGACATGACTTATAGAATAATTACCTTACACATTATTATGGACATAGCAAAATATCACACGCAGATGACAGGTTGACCCCTCACACATCTTATTAATTACAAATTTTCACCTCTTTTAAATGAATTCAATAAACTCGACCTGGATATGCATCACTCTAATAATTACATCGGACACACTGCATTTTACATTTGATCAAACGACAATTATTCGGATTGTGGCCATGATGTGTTATTTTTTGGTAATGTATCTGTTTGGTTTACGCGTTTTGAACCACATGATTTGCGGGTATTTTATTCTTCTTGGTCGGAAAATTGGGGTTAACGGTTTTGAAATCATGATGCTCGGTTTTACTCTCTCGTAATCCCACGCTATGTCTCTCGGGGGTTAAAGTGGGCTGCCGTTTGCCTATCTTTTCAAAGCAATTTGTCCGTACAGTTGCCACGACAAAGCTAACATTATAAATTCCGATGTTAATTATTTTCCGCTTCTGACCTGAGTCTGAGATTGTCGCTTAGGAACGACTTGCCCGCTTCTGACCTGAGTCAGTAAATTGTCGCTAGAAACGACTTGCCTTCGTCTCCCTTTATATACCGAACCATCGCATGATTTGTTTTGCCATAGGTTTGAGTTGGTTTGGTGACGGTTTGTTCAATCATTCCTCTATTCACGCGTTCACTCGATTTGCACTCCTACATCCACCTAAAGATAAACATACTATCTTGACATTTGGACTATAATTTTCTGCAAATGCATTCCGACCTGAATGCTACACGACACTTTATCGACAACACATGAAATGTACCTTACATGAAATAAAATTGATATTTATAACCGTACTTCGGACATAATAAACATGTCACCTAACCAATTGGTCATGGAAATTTTTATAATTGGACTGTAATTACCGGAAATATAATACCGCATTTCTACGCAGACTTGGATGCTACACAACAATTTATTGACAACACTCGAAATCAATTTTACATGCATTGTTGAAATTTATGAGATCTCATTGGACATGACACATGACCAGTTGGTCATATAAATTTGTAACTGCTGCACACGAATGTTTGATAAGTAAAAACATGACACTGTATGGACTTTGCTGCGAAACGGGACATAAAATAATTATTCGGTGGATAACCTAATCACGAAATCGACTTTACATGAAGTGTTATTGAAATTTACGAGGGCTCATTGAACATGTTACACGACCATTTGGTCATATAAATTTGTAATTTTTGCAAACAAAGATTTGAAATGGAAACACATGACACTGTATGAACTTCATCGCGACACGGGACATAATATGATTATTGGGTGAATGACCTAATCACGATATCGTATTATTTTTACCTCTACTAAATTCCATCGCCAGTTGTCTACGTTCAATTGAAACAAAAATTGCTTATATACTACAAAAAGAAAACTTATATACTACACCGGTGAACTACAAACTATCTATTTTATTATCAACCTAGATATATTTCATTGGTTTTATTTTTCAACCTAATATCTGACATTTTTTTATTTATGTACAATAAATATATTTTTCTATGTATTTCAGGATTCATTTTCAATTTTCTGACATTTTTCAATTTTTTATTTTATTTTTATGATCGGCCTCCTCTGGCACATGTTTATAAACTTGGCTAACCGAATATTACCATCGAACGGTGCGTAGTGTGTGTCCCTAGAAACAGTGTAGGCCTTAGGCCTGTTAACTCTTAGCTCAAGTTACACGTGGAGGTCACTTGCCTAGCATATTTTTAATTCCCCTCCGATGTTTGTTCAAAAAGAAACAGGTGGTCCTTCGCGGATTGTGTAACGTAGTAGACATTGACGAGTGGAGGGCCATTTGCGCAACTTGCAAAACTCCGTGTCAGCAATAGGGGGGGACTAGATTCAATAACATTATTTAGCTCAGGGGTATCATATATGGTAAACAATAGATGGGAGGAGCCTATATTTACTCAACGGACTCAATTGTAGAGTACCAATGAGGTCTGGGTATTAGAACGCCCCGTCTCTTTAGCTGGTCAAAAAATGTGACTTATTCCCTGATTGGAGGATCCCTTTCATACTCATGAACATGGCCCTCCCACATATTATTGAGGTCGCAGCCCCGAACGATAGAGGGCAGTCAGACACTTGCCATCGGCCACAGCGGATAGACACTTGCCATCAGCTGAAGCCTGCGGGCTTAGGCCTCCTACTCTACCCTACGCTCATCTTACACTTAACACATTTCTTTTTGCTGTTCATTTACACTTTTGGTTTCTTTGTGTCCGTTATGACAATCAATATTATATCAGTGCTGTATTGAGTTTACCTGTTGACTTGTTACTTCTCTTTATACAAGACGCCTATTTTATAAAACCAATGTTTGATCAATCCAACCTTGATATACCCAATTATTGCAACCCTGGAAACTTATAACATAACATTATTTTACAGTAAATACATTTTTCGTGCTATTCAGGATTTCATTTCCGCTATCGCGACTCATTTTTTTCTTATTGCTGGAACAGCAGGTCGAATAATTTACGCGCATCTACATAAATTCACTTCAAAACTAATTTTGGAATATTGAAAAGTTTTGTGGGGAACGAACTCTCTGATTTCACTTCTCAAGGGGGATCGGTCTATCGCAATGTATCACACTTGATTCGATGGGCTTCTTGATTCACTTTTTATTGCTTGTACTTACTTACAGTTTGTATAAATTTGTTTCTGAAGACCCCTGGATGCTTTGAGGTTGCGCCCTCCCAGTGGCACATTTTCTTGACTGCTGTCTTGTATTTGGCCGACGTGATTGACTAAATTTGTCCTTGTCAATCAGCTGGTCGTGGCCGTTAGCTTTCGTGACGGATGTGGTTGTCCTTTGCGATGCCATGGTAGCGATAGCCAGGTTGCCGTGCTGGCAGGTAAAAGGGGTGGAGATGACAGCTCCGTGCTGGTAGCGCAGGGTGGCTGCCGATACGTCCCTCTCGGTTCGACCGCCTGCGGTGAAGGTCTCCTACCCTCCTTCCCTTGTTATTGTTTTTTTGTTTGTGGTAGCACGTGGCTCGAGAGGCGAGGCATAGGGTCAAGTTTCTCACGAAGGCATGTGAAAGGGGAGTTGAAGCATTTTGTTTTGAAGTGTGAAGTGATGGTTTTAATGGGTTTTGTTTTCTTTAAATGTCCCTCAACGCTGATCACCAATGTTATGTTAAAGGTTTCCAGGTTGTGATAATTGGGTAAAGCAAGATAAGAATGATCAAACACTGGTTTTTTAAATAGTCTTTTTGTATAAAGAGAAGTAACAAGTCAACAGGTGAACTCAATACAGCACTGATATAATATTAATTGTCATAACGGACACAAAGAAACCAAAAGTGTAAATGAACAGCAAAAAGAAATGTATCAAGTGTAAGACGAGCGTAGGGTAGAGTAGGAGGCCTACACCCGAAGGCTGTAGCTGTTGACAAGTGCCTGTCGTCTCTGTTTTAACTTCAGGTCTACGCCCTGAATAATATGGGAGGGCCTTTAGTAGGTGTATGAAGAAATCCTCCTATACGGGAACAAATTCACATTTTTGGACCATATAAAAAGGCGGGGCGTTCTAATACCCAGACCTCATTGGTACGCTACAATTGAGTCTTTTAACGGATTTTGTTGGCTCCTCCCATCTATTGTTTACCATATATGATACCCCTGAGCTAAACAGTGTTATGGGTTTTAGTCCCACCTATTGCTGACACGGAGTTTTACAAGGTGTGCAAATGGCCCTCAACTCGTCAATGTCTCCTACGTTACACGATCCGCGAGGGACCACCTGTTTCTTTTAAACAAACATCGGAGGGAAATTAAAAATATGCAATGCAAGGGATTTCTTCGTGTAACTTAAGCTAGGGGCTAACAGGCCTAGGGCCTACACTGTTTCTAGGACACACACTACAGACCTCTCGATGGTAATGTTCGGTTAGCCAAGTTTTATAAAATATGTGCCAGCGGAGGCCGATCATAACAATCATACCAGAGAATGTAACGGATTCAATATCATCCAAATCTATTACAGAACCGTGTTCTGTTCAGCCAGTTTGATGATATATCATACCGGAGAATGTAACGGATTCAATATCAGCCAAGCCTGTTACAGAACCGTGTTCTGTGTAGCCGGCATGATGATATATCATACCGGGGAATGTAACGGATTCAATATCAGCCAAACCTGTTACAGACCCATGTTCTGTGTAGCCGGCATGATGTTATATCATACCGGGGAATGTAACGGACTCAATATCAACCAATTATTTCTACAGAACCGTGTTCTGTTTAGCCGGCATGATGATATATCATACAGGGGAATGTAACTGACTCAATATCAACTATTTCTGTCTAGAGAACCGCGTTCTGTGTAGCCGACATGATGATATATCATACCGGGGAATGTAACGGACTCAATATCAACCAATTATTTCTACAGAACCGTGTTCTGTGTAGCCGGCATGATGAAATATCATACAGGGGAATGTAACGGACTCAATATCAACCAATTATTTCTACAGAACCGTGTTCTGTGTAGCCGGCATGATGATATATCATACAGGGGGATGTAACGGACTCAATATCAACCAATTCTGTCTACAGAACCGTGTTCTGTGTAGCCGGCATGATGATATATCATACAGGGGAATGTAACGGACTCAATATCAACCAATCCTGTCTACAGACCCGTGTTCTGTGTAGCCAGCATGATGACGAATCCTACCGGGGAATGCAGCGGATCCAATATCATTATGTCGGCTTTATAAAGCCAAAATGATGACGAGTCATACCGGGGGATGAAACGAATTCAATGTAAGCCAAGTCATCCAACAGAACCGTGCTATGTAAAGCCGGCATGATGACGAGTCATACCGGGGAATGTAACGAATTCAATGTAAGCCAAGTCATCCCACAGAACCGTGCTATGTAAAGCCGGCATGATGACGAGTCATACCGGGGAATGTAACGAATTCAATATAAGCCAAGTCATCCTACAGAACCGTGCTATGTAAAGCCGGCATGATGACGAGTCATACCGGGAAATGTAACGAATTCAACGAAGCCAAGTCATCCTTCAGAACCGTGCTATGTGAAGCCGGCATGATAACGAGTCATACCGGGGAATGTAACGAATTCAATGTAAGCCAAGTCATCCTGCAGAACCGTGCTTTTTGAAGCCGGCATGATGACGAGTCATTCCGGGGAATGTAACGAATTCAATGTAAGTCAAGTCATCCTACAGAACCGTGCTTTGTGGAGCCGGCATGATGACGAGTCATACCGGGGAATGTAACGAATTCAATGTAAGCCAAGTCATCCTGCAGAACCGTGCTATGTGAAGCCGGCATGATATTGAGTCATACCGAGGAATGTAACGAATTCAATGTAAGCCAAGTCATCCTACAGAACCGTGCTATGTGAAGCCGGCATGATGACGAGTCATACCGGGGATTGTAACGAATTCAATGTAAGCCAAGTCATCCTACAGGACCGTGCTATGTGAAGCCGGCATGATGACGAGTCATACCGGGGAATGTAACGAACTCAATGTAAGCCAAGTCATCCTACAGAACCGTGCTTTGTGAAGCCGGCATAATGACGAGTCATACCGGGAAATTCAACGAATTCAATATAAGTCTAGCCTGATTGTAGAACCGTGCTTTTTGTAGCCGGTATGATGACGAGTCATACCGGTGAATGTATTGAATTCATTATCGGTCAAGACTCTAGGTCGCTGGTATGCGAGACCAGCACGATGTGCACTGGGCAATCCAACACAGCAAAAGTTGGGAGTCAAGCTTTCGTGTACTGTTTTCAGGCGGCTAGACTAACACGTTTCTCTATTAACGCTGTGTTATTTGTATACATAGGACAGTCACCGTGCATTGGTTGTTTGAGAGAGAACATACCACTAATTTCGTTGGGAGACTTATTCAAATTATCACAGCGATGTCATAATCGGAAAAACCTAAAGTCCTTAGCCACGAATCATAGCCGCGGTCGCTGGCATGCGAGACCAGCACGCTGTGCACTAGCCCATCCAACACAATAAAGTTTGTGGTTTGAGCTTTCGTGCACATTGTACTGTTTTAGGCTAGACTAAAACGCATCTCTGTTGTCACTGTTTTAATTGTTTAAACAGCACAGTATTCGTGAATAAGTTTGTTAGAGAGAAAATTTAGCAATAATTTTGCTTGGAGACCTATTCAAATTATCACAGCGATGTAATCATAGTAAAAACCTATGCTCCGTAGCCAAGAATCGAACCCTCGGTCGCTGATATGCGGGACCAGCACCCTGTGCCCTAGGCCATCCAGGAAACAAATTGAATCAAGCTTCCGTGCACATCTATTGACTTTGCGCTTATTGGCTTGTTTTTTATTACAAATTCAAATTTAAGACCTTATGGCATAGCCCTTCAATTGTAGGCATCCCGTTGGATATTATTTACTTATATTACTGGGAAGCACATAAACAGAATATCATCATATCAGTGTTTATTGATAATAATGAGATGTGTCACATATCAGCTGTTAAGTACTTTCACTCCATACAGCCACATGCATGACTTGCTCCTAGCTGCCAGTAAACTTCATGGAATAAACCGTCCGAGCTAGGCCTAAATGAGCTCACAAAGACCATCCGGTGATCATGAGACCGGCACTTGAAGTATAGGAGCGAGGATTCCGTTTTACTGCTGCTTGACATCAGCCAAGTCTGTTTACAGAACCGTGATTGGTTTAGCGCATGATGGCAGGTCATGCCGAGGAATGTAACGGAGCCAATGTCACCCAAGTCTGTTTACAAAACCGTGTTTGGTTTAGCGCATGATGGCAGGTAATGTCGGGAAATGTAACGGAGCCAATATCAGCCAAGTCTGTTAACAGAGCCGTGTTTGGTTTAGCGCATGATGGCAGGTCATGCCGGGGAATGTAACGGAGCCAATATCAGCCAAGTCTGTTTACAGAGCCGTGCTTGGTTTAGCGCATGATGGTCTGCCGTGCCGGGGAATGTAACGGAACCAATATCAGCCAAGTCTGTTTACAGAGCCGTGCTTGGTTTAGCGCATGATGGCAGGTCATGCCGGGGAATGTAACGGAGCCAATATCAGACAAGTCTGTTTACAGAGCCATGCTTGGTTTAGCGCATGATGGCAGGTCATGCAGGGGAATGTAACGGAGCCAATATCAGACAAGTCTGTTTACAGAGCCGTGTTTGGTTTAACGCATGATGGCAAGTCATGCCGGGAAATGTAACGGATTCAATATCAGCCAAGTCTGTTTACAGAGCCGTGCTTGGTTTAGCGCATGATGGCAGGTCATGCCGGGGAATGTAACAAATTCAATATCAGCCAAGTCTGTCAACAGAACCGTGTTCTGTGTAGCCGGCATGATGATATATCACACCGGGTATGTAACGGATTCAATATCAGCCAAGTCTGTTATAGAACCGTGTTCTGTGTAGCCGGCATGAAGATATATCATACCGGGGGATGTAACGGATTCAATATCAGCCAAATCTGTTCCAGAACCGTGTTCTGTGTAGCCTGCATGAAGATATATCATAAAGGGGAATGTAACGGATTCAATATCAGCCAAATCTGTTGGAGAATCGTGTTCTGTGTAGCCGGCATGATGATATGTCATACCGGGGAATGTAACGAATTCAATATCAACCAATTCTGTCTACAGAACCGTGTTCTGTGTAGCCGGCATGATGATATATCATACCGGGGAATGTAACGGATTCAATATCAGCCAAGTCTTTAACAGAACCGTGTTCTGTGTAGCCGGCATGATGATATATCATACCAGAGAATGTAACGGATTCAATATCATCCAAATCTGATTCAGAACCGTGTTTTGTGCAGCCGGCATGATGATATATCATACCGGAGAATATAACGGATTCAATATCAGCCAAGCCTGTTACCGAACCGTGTTTTGGGTAGCCGGCATGATTATATATCATACAGGGGAATGTACCTGACTCAATATCAACTATTTATGTCTACAGAACCGCGTTCTGTGTAGACGGCATGATGATATATCATACCGGGGAATGTAACGGACTCAATATCAACCAATTATTTCTACAGAACCATGTTCTCTTCAGCCGGCATGATGATATATCATACAGGGGAATGTAACTGACTCAATATCAACTATTTCTGTCTACAGAACCGCGTTCTGTGTAGCCGGCATGATGATATATCATACCGGGGAATGTAACGGACTCAATATCAACCAATTATTTCTACAGAACCGTGTTCTGTGTAGCCGGCATGATGATATATCATACCGGGGAATGTAACGGACTCAATATCAACCAATTATTTCTACAGAACCGTGTTCTGTGTAGCCGGCATAATGATATATCATACAGGGGAATGTAACGGACTCAATATCAACCAATCCTGTCTACAAACCCGTGTTCTGTGTAGCCAGCATGATGACGAATCCTACCGGGGAATGCAGCGGATCCAATATCATTATGTCGGCTTTATAAAGCCAAAATAATGACGAGTCATACCGGGAAATGTAACGAATTCAATGTAAGCCAAGTCATCCTACAGAACCGTGCTATGTGGAGCCGGCATGATGACGAGTCATACCGGGGAATGTAACGAATTCAATGTAAGCCAAGTCATCCTACAGAACCGTGCTATGTAAAGCCGGCATGATGACGAGTTATACTGGGGAATGTAACGAATTCAATATAAGCCAAGTCATCTTACAGAACCGTGCTATGTGAAGCCGGCATGATGACGAGTCATACCGGGGAATGTAACGAATTCAATGTAAGCTAAGTCATCCTACAGAACCGTGCTATGTGAAGCCGGCATGATGACGAGTCATACCGGGGAATGTAACGAATTCAATGTAAGCCAAGTCATCCTACGGAACCGTGCTATATGAAGCCGGCATGATGACGAGTCATACTGGGAGATTCAACGGATTCAATATAAGTCAAGCCTGATTGTAGAACCGTGCTTTTTGTAACCGGTATGATGACGAGTCATACCGGTGAATGTATTGAATTCATTATCGGTCTCTCGGTCGCTGGTATGCGAGACCAACACGCTGTGCCCTAGGCTATTTAAAAAACAAATGGTGTTAATTAGGCTTTCGTGCACATTGTAATGTTTTAGGTTGGACAAACACGCTCCTCTATTGCCACATTGTTATTTGTGTATATTGGACAATCACCATGCATAAGTTGTTTGGGACAGAATATACCAACAATTTCATTAGGAGACCAATTTAAAATATCACAGTGATGTCATCATTGGAAAAAACCATAAACTGCAGCCAGGAATCGAACCCGCAGTCGTTGGCATACGAGACCAGCTCGCTGTGCACTAAGCCAACCAACAAAACAAATATGATTTGATCTTTCGTGAACATTGTACTGTTTCAGGCTAGACTAAATGCATCTCTGTTGTCACTGTGTTACTTGTTTAAACAGCACAGTCATCGTGCACAAGTTGTTTGGGAGAGAATGTACCAACAATTTCGTTGGGAAGCCTATTTAAAATATCACAGCTATGTAATCATCGGAAAAAACTATAGACTGTAGCCAGAAATCGAACCCGCGGTCGTTGGCATGCGAGACCAGCGCGCTGTCCACAATGCTATCCGACAAAACAAGTTTGGGCTTTCGTGTACGTTGTACTGTTTTAGGCCAAACTAAAACGCATCTATGTTGTCACTGTGTTATTTGTTTAAACAGCACAGTCATCGTGCATTAGTTTGTTAGAGAAAATATACCAATAATTTCACTGGGAGACATTCAAATTATCACAGCGATGTCATCATAGTAAAAACCTAAAGTCCGTAGCCAAGAATCGAACCCTCGGTCGCTGGTATACGAAACCAGCACGCTGTGCCGCAGGCCATCCAGGACAACATAGTTGGAAACAAGCTTTCGTGCACATACCAGTGTTTTAGGCCAGACAAACACGCTCCTATGTTGCCACAGTGTAATTTGTATACATCGGACAGTCACCGTGCATAAGTTTTTTGAGAGAGAATATACCAACAATTTTGTTGGGAAACTTATTTAAAAAGTCACAGCGATGTCATAATCGGGAAAACCTATAGTCCGTAGCTACGAATCATAGCCGCGGTCGCTGGCGTGCGAGTCCAGCACGCTGTGCACTAGCCCATCCAACACAATAAAGTTTGTGGTTTGAGCTTTCGTCCACATTGTACTGTTTTAGGCTGGACTAAAACGCATCTCTGTCAACAGAACACTAACATTATCACTCTGTCAACAGACCACTAACATTATCACTCTGTCAACAGACCACTAACATTATCACTCTGTCAACAGAACACTAACATTATCACTCTGTCAACAGACCACTAACATTATCACTCTGTCAACAGAACACTAACATTATCACTCTGTCAACAGAACACTAACATTATCACTCTGTCAACAGAACACTAACATTATCA